>VDFB02354706.1:0-13446 GCA_007258455.2 Sequoia sempervirens
GGGGATAATTAGATCAGATTGATTGATTTAATTAAAAATAGAGACTTAATTAGATAAAATGATTTATTTAATTAAGGGAATGAAATTGATGAATTTAATCAAATAAGGAAATTTGATTAAATGGTTAGACCGAGGGATAATTTAGGATGAAATGGTATTAGTAATTGGAATTAGATGCGTAATGTCAATCGGTATATTTTCCATGTCTACAATAATATATAAAAAATCAATTATAGAATGAGACATAAGGGAATAATCACTTACCACCAAAATCATAATTGATTTCAAGAAATCATTGCCTTCATCTGATTGAGGGATAGATGGACAAACAAAAGTTTTTTTTTAATAAAATTGGCAGAGCCACTATATTTTATTGATATTTATATAAAATTTACATACCCTGGTTCAGGTGAGCATACCGATAGGAAAGAACCAGGAAGAAAACCTTTGGTTGTAGCTTGAAAAGTTACAAAAATGAAAATTACATTTAATCCCGAGAAAGGGGAAAAGATAAAAAAATTGCAATACACCAAAAAGTCCATCAACCATGGACTAGGAGAATAATCTAAACTTCCAAAAAAATGTACCAACTGAGTAACTGCTCAAAACAAGATATCACCACCATTCAAACAAGCTAAAGTACCCAATTAAAGAATACTTCGATCAACATGCCGAGTGTAGCCAGACCAAAATTCTAAGAGACCTAGCCGAGAATTTTCCCAAAGATCAACCTTGATGAAAATGAAGGCGCACAAACACCACTGCCAAAGAAAAGATATGCACCAAAGAAACTTCTCCGGTCAGCGAACAAGAAGCCAAAACACCAAAATTTGAATAAAAACCCAAGTGGGCACTTAAACCCCACTTTCCTTCAAAGAAGCCAAGTCCACTAGAGGAGCAAAGTATGGTGGATAAAAAGGATCATGCTCAACATGTTTGATAAGATAGCGGATCGCACATAACATATCCCACTGGCTATTCAACAAACAATAACCCATAATTGGCCTAAAGACTCTTGTTTAGAGATAGAAAGCTTCTGAATGACCAGTAGATAAATCTTTCACCAAAACACATAGTAGAGTCTGAAGAGCATGAGGGGAAAAGACACGTCCTATGCACGATTCCTCCCAATGGGAATGTACCACCTCATAAATCATATTTCTCTAAAGCAACTTCCAAGATAAACATTGGACAAACATGAGGTAGAAGAAAACTTCCTGCTAAAAATTTCACCATCTCTAAACACCATAACCAGTCCATGAGGTTGGAGACAAATAAAGAAGATAATTCATGAGGAAGAGCCGAAAGGTTTGACTCAAGCCAGCAGAAATTAAGAACATTGATCAATTTTGCTTCAACACAAGGGCAGTGAATAATAAAAGAACACAAAAAAATCAAAATAGATTTATGCCCCACCTAACCTCATGAAACGTCGACATGATAAATACCCTGAAAAGACCCTCCATTGTTGCTTCAAAGAGATGCTACAAATAAACTAGAAGCCTTGGCAAGAAAGAACCTCGACCTTGGAAATTAAAGAAATCTTAGAGTAGCACTTACACAAGTTGTCAACCTCAAAAAAAAATTGCAGATAACATGATCAAGGCCAGACTAATTACCACAAATAACTCTATCCAGATGGACAAACTAAAGTTGTGGCACACTATAGAATGAAAAAAACTAAAGATGAATATCATTTAAATGTGTGTTAATAGACGTGAGATAAATAAAAAATTGAATATGGAGTTTACTAATAGTTGGTAAATAGATTTGTCACTATGATTTTATCTCTAAGAATGACCTTGTTTTTCTGGAGAGTAGTGACAATTGTTACAATTGTTGGAGAGATCATAATGGAATAGAAATCTTCATCTACATTTAAGAGGGGAAACTCCCTCAAATGATGGGGGTTTTTGGGTTTGTTGTGTACTCTCAACCCAAAGGTACAAATAGATGAAAAAGGGAAAAATTAAAAAAAGTGAGTATTAGAAACCCTAGTAGAAAACATATGAATATCAACTAGGAATTCATAGGATATGAAAAATTACAAAGGGGTTTTTAACATAAAGCATGTTCTCATGTGCAATGTTGATGAAATAAAGATAACAAACCTCAACATACAAAGTGATAGTCCACTTCAACACATTCAAATGAAGATTAAAATAAGAATGTTCTTTATTACATGAATTGTATAGAAATTATTAGTGGTTTTTATAGTTACATAGAGGAATTATTTATTTAACATATGAGAAATCGATAATAATAACATTGGAACATAGTGAGAACATACAAACCCAAATGTCTTATAAATTACTTCTAACTACCCAAAATACCTTCTTGAAATACATTTTTTTTAAAAGAATAAAGCTTATTTGGTTATAATTTTCATCAATTTTCTAGGAACAAGGTCCATTTTCTAATTTTAGTTGTGATAAATGACATAAGTCACACTTTCACAAAAGGGAAATTAAAAATTTAGAATTTTAGAAAAAAGATCAATCCATTTGGTGTTGTTGAGTTGAACACCATACCTTCTTCTGACACCCTTGGATCATCTCTTGTATCAACAATATAAGTACAAGAGGAAAATAGAGATGCTAAGATAAGGTAATGTCTTTAAGGAGAAGAATCCCAATGAAAAGAACTAAAATGATCCTCAAATGACCATATTGAGTACATGCTATCAAGAAATTCTTATTCTTTGTCCGAGCTTCCACACTTATCAAACCAAAAATTTCATCATCAACAAATTCATTAAAAAATATCATTGCATTTGAATCACCTCCAACACAAGGGACCAATATGTCAAGCTTTCTAGCCCACTTTTTATATGTCCTATCTTTGTGTTTCTTTGGAAGTTACTAAATGAAATTTCTTTAGAACCATATGGTATGGAGATGGGTCAACAACTAAAACCAAATTATATTGTGTAACCTAGTCTCAAATTACTTTTGATGTGGCATCCTTCAACTGAGTGATACACCAACGAATTAACCACATTTTAACACCAAGAAAATACAATTGAAATACATTCAAGGCTGCTTGTTAATTATATTGGGAAGTCATGTAGGCTACACATTGCAACCCAAACCATGTGCATGTAGTGGCTATTGAAAAACCAAGTTATCTTACACTTGTCAATCTTTTAGGCCTTGTGTATAATAAAAATATTTTTAACTTGTGGTATCCACACAAAAAATCCACTACATTAGAATGTGCATTGTTTACCTTTTCTAAGAAAATCACTAGTATCACAAAACTCATATCCTTTGTGAGACTATAAATTCTCAAAATTGTTTGGCAACCAATTTGAGTAGACAACTTGCACTTGCATTATGATAGTATGAGACCCTAAAAGACCCATGATAGGATCTTCCCCCTCAAATTGAAATACATAAAGAAATCAATACCAAATTCCAATAGCTTTTGTGCCATAGACCAAATTAACTTCCCATTGAGAACTAATAGAATGCCAAGTTGAAAAATACAAGATTTTTCTTCAGAGAAAACAAGGGTTGAACAATTAGCACCAACACCATGAAAATAATGGGACTTGATATACATTGTGCCACCAAATTTATCTAACCTCCCAAGGTTTTACAAAATATAGACTATCGACCAAGCATGGGCATCCATACCTTGTTTCAACCATCCCATTTTTGGTGCAAGTCATTTGGTGTAGTTTTATACTATCCAAGTGTATTTTCTTAACCTTTTGCTTCACCTCTTTGAGCATCACCTAGATGCAATGAGTGCTAAGTGGACCATTCACTGTCATGAGATATGGGTTCTTGTGAACTAGTACTCATGAAACATGGGTCAATGAGTTTGACTCATAAAACTACATAGTTGAATACTGATAGGAATATCACATTTTGAAACACTATGGAAAATACCCCTAATTATTGTTATTATATTATTTTCAACAAATTCCTTTTGTGCATAACTTTCAAACATAATATCCATTAAATGGAATCTCTTCATAGCCTTCTGTTAAATTATTCACATGCCTATAGTAAAATAATCTCATTACATTATGGTATCCTTTCCTTTCTCTTCATTTAAATCATTAAGTAATATCATAAATACCATTACAAGCTCTTCACATATCTACTAAAAACATCCCAAAATTTGCATATATCCTTGCAGTTTACAGGTGAGATCTATCTTTTGCAACAAAGGCATTTATTTGATTGTTAACCATGTTGGCAGGAACGGGTGAAGCAATAAATACTTAGTGTTGTTATTGAATGATGGACAAAATAAAAAATAGAAAACACAAAAATTACATAGAGACAACAAAATGTATGATAGAAAATACAAATTTATATATTCCTCATGATTTCACAAAATTACAAAAGATACATAGAGTGTTTTCTCTATTTTCCACTACAACATATAACATAAACTATTTGGACTATTTTCCAATACAATGGTGCTACACTCACACCTAAGTTGAAGCTGATTGTGTAGTGTTATAGCTTCTGCTATTCATTTGCTACTTTTGCACATTCTTTTATGTATGTTATTGTCTCCTTATTCTATGTTGAACATTCCCTTCTTCCTCTAGTGTTGTAGGTTTTTCTTCTCTATGCAAAAAGCTAACTTATTAAAACCAACAATAATATTTTTTTTTATCTTGTTTGAAATGCAAGCTCAAAAATGAGTGCTTCATTTCAAATTCAAAATTTCCTACCATAGTAAATGCTGGCAGGTCAAGTAGGTTGCAAAAATCATATGTGGGGGTAGGTGAGCAAAGTATGACTAAAGATTAATTTTCCAACACTCCCCCTTAATCTGAAGTCAGACGTCATTCTGCAATTTCCTTTTAGAGCTAATTTCCAAAGCTATCCACAATGCCAAGCCTATCTCTTAGGCATTAAAAATATCTTTTGGCAATGCCTTCACTAGTAGAATTTGGAAAATAAATGACTAGGTGACAAACTTTTAGTCACAACAACTAAAAATGACTAAATTCTACTAATTTTTTACAACACGACTATACATAAGTAAATAAATGACTAATTTGGTCATCGGGTAAAAAATTATTTAGCCACACAAATGAAAATGACTAAATAGTTAGTCATGCGAGTACATATTAGACAAAAATTTAAAAAATATTTGGGGAATGATTGGCAGGAGTGTATTATGCACGATTCATTATTTGCGTTTAGAATTTAGAACTTGACAACTACATTGAGGCACACAAACTACACTGAGGCATTTTGAGTTACAACATTTGGAGAGGACCTGGAGAATTCTAAAAAGGTGGGCAAGGACATCAGTGTTTTCTGCAAAGTATTTGAAATCTATAGTGAATTCGGATTTGGGGACTCCATCTATAGTGAATTCAAAGGTAATTTGAAACCCTCATTACATTAAACACAAAATATATAGCTTTCTGATTGGAAACTTACAATAGTTATAATCTACTACTCTTAATGATGTTCTTTTACAATCTTTCCATTGTTCTACTTCATAATGTGTTCGAGATAAATATAATAAAATTTGGGTGTCAGTGCCAAAATAGAATTTCCTCAAACAATTTTGATACATTTTCATTGCAAGTGCAAATTGTCCTTATGAAAGTAAACATGTGCTAGATTTACCCACACATCAAGAACCTAGACAAAGATGTTTCCTATTGCAGCTTCTTGTACCTATGTAATAATTTCCTTTGTAATATCAAATTGACCCCTTTTAGCTAGCACAATGGCTGCCCCATGTGTAGCATAAACATTTCCTGGTCTTTGTGTTTACACTTTACAATATAGTTCTCTAGCCTTCTCAAGATGTTGTGCCTCCACCTTTGGAACCCTCCTCTCATTGCTAAAATATGCAAAATAATTCCAATTCCCAAGAGAAATGTCAACATAATAATTCTTTGCATTTGATTCACTTTGTGCAACTTTAATTGTTTATTTTCCTTTAAGCCAGTTATCTATTTTTAGTTTCATTTTTCCAAGCATAGATAAAGAATTTGATGAGTTTTTATCCACCTTATAAAGTGCATCCCCAATCAATTCTAGGCTTAGTTGGATCTCATTCCAAGCCTGAGCTATAACTGCAAGACATAGATATGCATCCACATAATTAGGAAACTTGAACAATATTAGCTTGTATTAAAGATTTTCTTTTTCAGTATCATGTAGTTGTTCAAACAACCTAGCAAGATTAAATAGTGTTGTGATTTTATCCCATGGTAATTCAAGTGAAACACCACCTTCTTCTAGTTGATGGAATAATTCCATATCCTTAAGAGAATAGGAAAAATTGTAGAATTGGCACTGGGGATTTTATTTATGAATTCAAACCAAATGCCATTTCCTAATGCCTCCATAAAGTTTGTAGAGACAACTCTATTTCATCACACTCAAAATGAAGAAACCCATTTTTGTTTAACAATTGAATGGGTACTTATTCTTTTCTCTTCTTCAAAAGAGACTTTGTTGTCTTAAGAGAATCTAAGGATGCACTGGGGTCTAATGATATTAATAACTCATCCATCTTGATAAATACATGGGCATCACATGGATCTATGTGAGTTACCTTTCTTAAAATTTCCAAATCCTTGTCTACCTACCCTAGCTAAGCATATATATGGCCTATAGCTTTTAAGCTCTCGCAGTTCTTAGGGTGGAACTCCAAAACCTTTTCAAAATTTAAGAGAGAACTCTTAAGATCTCCAAGCTTGAATTGAACCTATCCACAAAATCCTATGGCCTTTGGCTTTCCTTGACTGGTTCCATGTAGTAGTGGCCAGTGGTGACATAATCACCTTTACTATGATAAGATCTGCAAGATTATAATATGAATGAGATTTCATGAGAGGGTAGTTAGTTGAAACAAGAGCTATCTCAGTCAATTGTTCCACAAGAAAATGTTGCCCTGTGAAGAAAAATGGTTTGCTAAATGATTCAATACCATTGTATAGTATGGGTATAATTCAAAGGCTCTATGCATATTTTCCATTCTTTCATGAACATACCTTTTTCACTAATTGTGAGAATCCTACAAGTAAAAAATTTGAAAAAATGACCACAAAGATTTATGTAGAGGTAGAACATCATTTCCTAATGCCTCCATAAAAGTTTGTCGAGCCAACTCTAGTTCATCACACTCAAAATGAATAATGAGAATTTTTTTTAACAATTGAATGGGTACTTCTTCTCTACTCTTCTTCAGAAGAGACTTTCGCATCTTAAGAGAATCTAAGGTTGCATTGGGGTCTGACAATATTAATAACTCACCCATCTTGATAAATGCATGGGAATGATGTGGATCTATCCAAGTTTCCTTTCTTAAAATTTCCCAAGCCTTCTTCACCTGCCCTTGCTAACCATATATATGGCCTACAAATTTTAAGCTCCCACAGTTCTCATGGTGGACCTCCAAAACCCTTTCAAAATTTGGAGAGAACTCTTAGGATCTCCCAGATTCAATTGAACCTATCCACAAAATCCTGTGGCCTTTGGCTTTCCGTGACTGATTCCATGTAGTAGTGGCCAGTGGTGTCATAATCACCTTTACTATGATAAGATCGTGCAAGATTATAATTTGAATGAGATTTCATGAGAGGGTGGTTAGTTGAAACAAGAGTTGTCTCAGTCAATTGCTCCATAAGAAAATGTTTCCCTATGAAGAAAAAGTGGTTTGAAAAATGATTCAATGTCATTGCACAGTACGGGTATAATTCAAAGGCTCTACACATATTTTTCGTTCCTTCATGAACACTACCTTTTTCACTAACTATGAGAATCCTACAATTAAAAAATGTACAAAACTAACCACAGAGATTTTTCCCCATTTCAAATAGCAAAATTGCCAAAAAAATGCATTTAAAACCTACAAAAAATGCAAATAAAATCACATTGATTTTCATGCCAAAAAAAGACGATGAGACCATAGCTTGTTGCTTACTATTATGCTTTGATATATTTTTTTCAAGAATCCATAGATTTTTTGAAATCACCTATTTTAGGCTTTTAGCCATAGCAACAAGGTAGTGAACTATTTGATAAAATGATTTGGTAGACATGTATGAAAAATGTGGTAGTATAGACAAGGCAATAAACTTTGGAAAAAATGCCTCAAAGAAATTTGTTCTCATGGTGATGAAATTCCATGACGAATGCCATAACAAGTGAATTGTTATGGATTGTCATGGCATTCTATCACCATGAGACCACATTTCTTTGAGGAATTTTTTCAACTAGTTCACTGCCTTTTCTATGCTATTACTTATTATTATGCTTTGATATATTTTTTCCAAGCATCCATAGCTTGTTCAAAAGCACTTGTTTTATGATTTTAGCCATACAAACAAGATAGTGAATTGTTTGATAAAATTCTTTGGTAGACATGTATGTAAAATGTGGTAGAATAGACAAGGTAGTGAATTGTTTGAAAAAATGCCTCAAAGAAATGTGGTCTCATGGAATTCCATGACAAGAAAATGCAATTCGAAACTAATCCTATTTATTAGTTATGAAATGTGAAGTAATTGAATAACTGCTTAAGTTGACTTTGTAAAAAATATATTGTAATTATTTTTTTTCCATCTATCAACTAGTTATTAGTTATACAATGTGAAGTAATGCTTTGAGTTTGAAAGATGTGCAATCCAATGTAATCAACAATTTGAATATAAAATACAAAAATATATTTTTTACAATTCATTAGTTAAACTCTCTATTTTATTTTATCTTTATAACTCTATTGCTATGGAAATTCCTTTCAATTAAAAAAATAGTCTTTGTCTCTTAGTCTACAATTTTTTGTTGCTATGTGTAGAAAATTACAAATGGATCAATGTCAAAGGTTGACTACAAATCAATACCAAGAATTTGATGAGATATTAGCCAATGAGAGGGACATGGAAAAATATCCATGTCCATGTAATGACTGTCTTGGTGGAAAGGTGAGAAAAAGAAGTCTAGTTTATCGACATATGATAAGATATGGGCATAGTGGTATAAGCCCTTGGGATTACAATTATTATGAAGATATGATAGAATTGTAGAGTGTGAGAGATGAAGAGGCAACAAACATAGATGAAGTGGCAACAAACATAGATGAAGAGGCAACAATTTTAGACAAAGAGTTTGAAGTTTATAGAATGTTGAATGAGGTTCAAAATGATGATTGGGACAAGTTAATAAACGATGCTTTAAATCCTATGTATGTTGATTACAAGTTAAGTCGTTTGGAAACAATCCTTCAAATTATTAACTTGCAAGTGATGTTTGGTTGGAAAAATGAGATTGTAGTACAATTATTGGCATTATTAAGTTTGTTGTTACCACTCGACTCCATCTTTCCAACAAAACAAAGTCAATGTAAAAAGAAAACCAGTAAGCTAGGCTTAGGGTATGAAAAAATCCACATGTGTGTATGGTTGTGTATTATTTAGCCAAAATCTTATAAGTGAGAGTGAATGTCTGAAATTTCATGAAGTGAGGTATAGACAAGGGTTGAAATTAGTTGTGGTTCCTAGAAAACATTTTCACCACTTTTCGGTAATCCCACGATAACTCTGAATGTATAGGTGTAGAGACATTGATGAACTTATGCAATGGCATGCCCAACATAAGATAATTGATGGAAAAAAATGGCATGTGCCTAATTCTAAGAAGTGGATGGAATTTGATAATAGATGGCCTAATTTTTCTCATGATCCTTATAATATAAGGTTGGTTTGGCTCTAGATGGGGTGAATCCATTCTTAGATCAAAGTACTAAATGGTCAACTTGGCTAGTGTTTTTAATAAATTATAACTTGCCTCCATGGTTAGCAACTAAACCATTTTTCTTAATGCTATCATTGATTATACCAAGAAAGAAAAGTGTGACTTCAAATACAATTGATGCTGATCTAAAGCCATTGTATGATGAGCTAATGAAATTGTGGAAAGGAATTGAAGCAATTAAATCTTTCAGGGATGGTCATTCAATCAAATTCACTTTAAAAGATTTATTATTATTTATGGTTCATGATCTTCTTGCATATGGCACATTGTTTTGTCTCAATGTTTATGGATACCATCGATGTCCTACTTGCAACTTTAAGTATTTTGTGAGGCACTCAAGAAGTTTGCACAAGTTTATTTATTGTGGAAATCCTGCTTACCTTAAAATGGATTATACATATCATCAACAAAAAAAATGGTTCAATGGTTAAGAAGAGAATTGTGAAGCACCATTTCTAATAATAGGTTATTACATTGCTAAGAATGGACAAAAAAGAATGTCATTTATTAAAAATGATGGGATTGCTGGTAGTAGATATGATCCATGTAATGAAAGAGGTGTAAAAATTTTGTGCATTTTCTATAAGTTGTCATAAATTAAGGATATAGCCATTAGGCATACTAAGAAAAATATAGCCTATGCTAATATAGAAACTCTTTTTGGTGCTTTTGATACTATTTCATCACATGAAGACTTTCAACCACTAAAGATTCATTGAAATATTTGGGTTGAAAAATATGATGATTAAAATTATAGAAAACCTACTGCTCCTTATGGCTGGACAAAGGAACAATGTGCACAATTCTTATAGTTGATGTCTTAGACTCACTATCCCAATAGATATGTAAGTATTAGTATTAGAATCCAAATTGACATTAATGGCTTAAGAGGCCTCAAGAACCATGACTATCATGTCATAATGGAAAATATTTTACCTATTTTGGTAAATATATTAAGTTTGGAAAAGGGGCCAAGATTGGAAATTATAAGGTTGGGTGTAATATTAAAGAGAATGAGTTTACATGTATTAGATCCTTCAAACTTTGATAGTTTGAAGGAGGAGATTGTTGAAGTCCTTTGTATATTGGAAAGATAATTTCCACCAACAATATTTAACATTTCTATGCATATTTTGATACATCTAGAATATGATCTAGAGCATTGTGGCCCAATAAGAACAAAATGGATGTATCCTATAGAACGATATATGAAGGTTTTGAAAAATTTGTTCGTATTAGGGAAAAATTAGAAGGCAACATGTTTGAAGGATATTCAATGCAAGAGGCCATAAGATTTTTCACAGAATATATGAAGGATTTTAGAAATTTCAATCGACGTGTTTGGGATGATGATGAAGAAGAGAGTTGCAGGTGAAGTATTAGAAGGAAATGGATTTCACTTCAAGCTATCACATCAAGAAACAAGTGTGATACATGCCTATATTCTTCAAAACACATCTTCATTCAATAATTGGCACAAGTAAAAAAAATTACATAATAATTTATTTACTCAATTGCATTTACACAAGTATATTATTAATCTTACTATTTGTACATTAATATTCTATGTAGAAAATATGATGAATACAATCAATCTTGGATGCAACATCAACCTCAAAATCACTAATGCCATGATGATTTGATTGGAGGGGATTCTTTTCCAAAATTTGAAGAATGGATTACTAATGTAGTCAATGATGCAAAAGAAGAAGGTTAAGATATAAAAATGGATGAAAGTGAGCTTTCACAATCTCCACATTTATGGGCTATGCGTTTAAGAGGAATGTGGGCCTATGGTAGTCATTTAAGAGTGGAAGAAAAAGACAAAGAAAAGACAAATTGTGATTGTGTTGTTAGTGTTGAATTTCTTCACGAAACTGAGAATAAATTTTATGTTGGATTCGTCCAAGAAATTATTCAAGTGGAATATGGTGTAAAGAGTCCTATACTATTAAATGTAAGTGGATCTGACCATCCATAGTAAAATTTGATGAGTATGGATTTGTATGCACTAATATAAGACATTTTTTATTAGAGACAGATGATCCAGATGTTTCCTCTCTTCAAATTAACCAATCATTTTTAATTGATGATGTAAGAAGCCTAGGATGGTCATATGTCATTCAAACATAGTCTCGTTCAAAATGAAAATTCATGGAAGTTTTTGATATAATTTTTGGTGGGAAATATGTTAATTTACAAGAAACATTTGAAGAAGTGGACGAAGATGATGATGGAGTGTTTGAAGAAGATATTTTGATTACCAATGAAGAGAATGGGAGAGAGAATGCATTTCATGTCATAGATGAGGATGAGGAAGAAAATCAAGCAGATGCAAGAATGAGTGATTAGTATTTTGATCTTGTTGGTAATGCAAATGATTATGATGATGTTTTGTCACCTTAAGAGGTTAGATTGTCACCTAAAATTTAGTTATATGTATGGTGTAATTTATTATTGAATTTAATAAAGATCTAAGTATAGGTATGCTTATTCACTTTTGTTTTACTGATACATTTCTGAATGTAATCATCATTATTCATTTGGTACATTGTATACAAAACTTGAGATGTCAACTACTAATTTGAAGTGAATTTAAAGTTAGGTTCAATCATTCTTCTTAGTTTTCTTACTTTGGTTAAAAATTTGAAATTAATTTTGTTTAGTTAGAATAGAATTTTTGTATGTCCTATATGTTCTCTAGATGCAAACATATAATGAACATCTATGATTTAATAATACATACATACATATATATATATATATATCTTAACATTAGGTGAACTAAGCCTCCTAATTACAAACAAATAAATGATATCTTAGGTCTGACTGACATTGGAAACTAAAACTAAGAGACTTCAAAATTAGAAAAAAATTCAATATTTTCAATAAAATGATATCTAAAATAATACATTCATAATAAAATCCAATACTACACTACTGTAACAGTCAATAGAGGTATGCACAGGATGGTAGGATATATAGGTCAATGTAAAAATGCTTACTGCAATAGCACAATAACCAAATATGAATAGCACGGGGTGGTGGTGAGAACATGTTAACAACTAAAGTAAACCACAACCCTACAAGGGGTAAACAGTGACACTATGGTATGACGGTGAACAATCACTCAACCGCTAGAATTAACTCGTTGTCCCACATGAGTCCAAAGGGGTGTGTGTGGGGTGGTGATAATGTGAACCCTACCATACTGCTACTCCACAATGGTCTTGATATGACAAAGTCGTATGGCAGTGAATAATCACTCAACTGCTAGAATTAACCCACCATCCCATAGGAATCCAAAGGGGTGTGTGCAAGGTGGTAGTACTGCTAACCCTACCATACTGCTACCTCGCAGTGGTCTTGATATGATAGACCAGTAATAGAGTACAAGCTATCAAATAATTTAAATCATCAGTGGAAATGATTACACCTCTAAATATGAACTGTTCAATTTCCCAAGATAAAAGGAATGCATTCAAACTTGAAATATGGACAGATTATGAAATATTTTGCATGATTTGACATTAATAGTGAAATAACCAAGCTCAACAACAAATATTACTTGGGAATCGATGAAATTTTTGCAATCATTCACACATTTCAGCATACCAGAGGCAAGGAAGTTCATGGGGGAAGGCTCTACAACTATTATTTTGCCAAGTAAGTTCACATAGACCCTCTCTAGCAAGGG
>VDFB02354707.1:0-16506 GCA_007258455.2 Sequoia sempervirens
AAGCAATCTGCAGGTTTCTAAGCATTCATTCATGTCAACAACTTTAAATCCATGCAAAATTTGCCATATATTTTAGTCTTTTTTCTTATTAACCTTTTCAATTTATAGAAAAACTTTTGCAAGATCAAGCTAGCAGAAATAATGACACTCAAATTTTGGTATGTGTCATATTTAGCTATTACTAAAGGATTTCTTAATTTTTGTCTAATCTTTAGTTGGAATGTGTTTATATTTAGCTATTACTTCATGATTTCTTAATTTTTCTCTACGTTTGAATGTAAGGACCAACCGCTCAAACACTATTGTCAATTGTGTACAATACTTACCGAGCTTCACTTGGAAGTTTTGTAGATTGTCACGATTTTCTCTTATGTTTTAATTCTGAGCAGTATTCGTTGAAAATACGAATAAATTGACTATTTATAATAACCTTTGAGCTGCCTCTTTTGCTAGGGGTTTTCAAATTTAGCTATTATTGCAAGTTTCTTAATTTTTCTCTATGTTTGAACATAAGGGCTCCTTATATTATCAGGATTTTCTCTTAAATTTTAATTTTGAGTAGTATTTGTTGAAAATATGAATAAATTGACTATTTATAACAACCTTTGAGTTTCCTCTTGCTAACTTGAACCTAAACCCGAACCTCAACCTGAACCCGAACTGGAACTGGTAACAGTTTTGTCTTACTAAGAGTTAAGCAAAGTGGTAAGATAAATAATGGTATCCTTAGGAAGAATAATAACTCCATTAATAATTAAATGAAGCCAACACCATTCCAGGTGCATGAGAGAAGAGCAATGATAAAGAATTGAATAATAATAATAGTGTTGCCAAATGGGTAAATGGTAATAGAATTACTATTAAATATTTATTGATAGCCAAAAATAAATAAAATTTATTGATGGAAAAAAATAAAAAATAAAAGAGAAGTGAGTTTAAGGTAAAAGAAAATTATTGGATATTTAATTCTCATATTAAATAATATAGTTAATTAATTTAACAAGCTATCATTAGTGCAAGAAATGGATATGGTCATTTTAATTATTTTATTTAATTAAATAGTATGGAAAACCCACTAAGTAAATTTTGTAATCTATTTCTATAATAAAAAAGAAGAGAAAATTATAGCTCGGTTATCAATTCAACAAACAGCTTTTGAAAGAATCATTATTTTAAACTCGATCTCATCATATCACATTTTGAAATTTAGGGACTCAATAAAAAGAGTCAAGCTAAAAGAGCCTATAACTATTTAAACTATTGGTTGTACCCCTTTCAATATAATTTTTTTAACTACAATGTCGGTTAGGAGATGTTATATTGTGAATCAATGTATGTGTTGAAAAAAAATATGTGGGTTTTCTTAATGAAAGTTTGGGCATGACACTTCCACACTTCTTTGGCGTACCTATTGCACACTAAGGTGCCATTGCTAGTATGTAATATATAATTCGCATATTGCGTCTCTACACTCATGCAATGGAATGCTACAGAAACTATAGTTAAGTATACATTAGCATAATTATGTATATATAAAATAAGTAAATATTAGAATAATTAAGTATATATTAGCATAATTAAGTATATATAAAATATATATTCCCAGGTAGTTAAGTATATATTAGCATAATTAATATACAATATATATTTTATATAAGAAAAATATATATATAATAAATAAAACTATTAAATACATATAAATTAATAATTTTTATAATTTTATATTTTACAAAATTAAATTATGATCAAAACTAGTAATTAGTAAATGTATAAAAAGAAAAGATCAAAATTTATCCTAATTGACCTTCCACACTTCTTCCGCGTACCTATTGCACACGAAGGTGGCATTGCTAGCAGGTATAATATAATTCCCATATTGCGTCTATACACTCATGAAATTGAATGCTACAGAAATGAGACCTAAAAAGGTTTAGATTACGCTACTTAAACATAAAATGTTGTGTTAAGAAAAAATAAATAAAAATGAAAATGTTGAGTTAAGTTGGCCCCACATGGCCCGGGCAAGTGAGCATTCAATGTATGTCGGTTAAGCCCGGCCAAGCAACAATAGTTGTCATTTTAAATTCTCCTGGTTGAGCAAAGCAAAGCCAAGCCTAATGTTTAGAATGGTGGGATTAAAGTTGTTATCAGAGAAAAGCAATGACATTGAATTGAGTTGTTATGATGTTTTCAAAAGGCCTCCTCTCGGACTCGCGAGTGAGGGTCCTCAAACAGGAACAGACACACTAGCCACCGAAAATATCTCTCTACGGAAGCAATCTGCAGGTTTCTAAGAATTTATTCTTGTCAACAACTTTAAATCCATGCAAAATTTGCCATATATTTTAGTCTTTTTTCTTATTAACTTTTGCAATTTACAAAAAAGCTCATGCAAGATCAAGCTAGCAGAAATAATGACACTCAAATTTTGGTGCGTGTCATATTTAGCTATTACTACAGGATTTTTTATTTTTTGTCTAATCTTTAGTTTGAATGTGTTTATATTTAGCTAGTACTACATGAATTCTTATTTTTTCTCTACGTTTGAATGTAAGGACCAACCGCTCAAACACTATTGTCAATTATGTACGATACTTACTGGGCTTCGCTTGGAAGTTTTGCAGATTGTCAGGATTTTCTCTTATGTTTTAATTCTAAGCAGTATTCGTTTAAAATATGAATAAATTGACTATTTATAACAACCTTTGAGCTGCCTCTTTTGTTAGGGGTTTTTAAATTTAGCTATTACTGCAGGTTTCTTAATTTTTCTCTAAGTTTAACCATAAGGGCTCCTTATACTGTCAGGATTTTCTCTTACATTTTATTTTTGAGTAGTATTTGTTGAAAATATGAATAAATTGACTATTTATAACAACCTTTGAGCTGCCTCTTGCTAAATTGAACCTGAACCTAAACCCGAACTGGAACCGGTAACAGTTTTGTCTTATTAAGAGTTAAGCAAAGTGGGAAGATAAATAATTGTATCCTTAGGAAGAATAATAACTCCATTAATAATTAAATGAAGCCAACACCATTCTAGGTGCATGAGAGAATAGCAATGATAGAGGATTGAATAATAATAATAGTGTTGCCCAATGGGTAAATGGTAATAGAATTACTATTAAATATTTATTGATAGCCAAAACTAAATAAAATTTATTTATATAAAAAAAATAAAAATAAAAAAGAAGTGAATTTAAGGTAAAAGAAAACTTATTGGATATTTAATTCTCATATTAAATTTAATATAGTTAATTAATTTAATAAGCTATCATAAGTTCAAGAAATGGATATGGTCATTTTAATTATTTTATTTAATTAAATAGTAAGGAAAACCCACTAAATAAATTTTGTAATCTATTTCTATAATAAAAAAGAAGAAGAGCAAATTATAGCTCAATTATCAATTCAACAAACAGCTTTTGAAAGCATCATTATTTTCAACTCCATCTCATCATATCACATTGTGAAATTTTGGAACTCAACAAAAAGAATCAAGCTAAAAGACCCTATAACTATTTAAACTATCGGTTGTACTCCTTTCAATATAATTTTTTTAATTACAATGTTGGTTAAGAGATGTTTCGTTGTGAATCAATATATGTGTGGAAAAAAAAATATGTGGGTTTTCTTAATGAAAGTTTTGGCATGACACTTCCACACTTCTTTGGCGTACCTATTGCACACTAAGGTGCCATTGCTAGCATGTAATATATAATTCCCATATTATGTCTCTACACTCATGGAATGGAATGCTACATAAATGATAGTTAAGTATATATATCAGCATAAATAAGTATTTATTAGCATAATTAAGTATATATAAAAAAAGTATATATTACCATAATTAAGTACATATAAAATAAGTATATATTAGCATAATTAATATACAATATATATTTTATATAATAAAAATATATATATATATAATAAATAAAACTATTCAATACATATTAATTAATAATTATTATAATTTTATATTTTACAAAATTAAATTATGATCAAAATTAGTAATTAGTAAATGTATGAAAGAGAAAAGATAAAAATTTATCCTAATTGACCTTCCACACTTTTTTTGCGTACCTATTGCACACTAAAGTGGTATGGGTAGTATGTAATATATAATTCCCATATTGCATCTCTACACTCATGGAATTGAATGCTACAGAAACGATACCTGAAAAGGTTTAGATTACACTACTTAAATAGAAAATGTTGGGTTAAGAAAAAATAAATAAAAAATTAAAGTGTTGAGTTAAGTTGGCCCCACATGGCCTAGGCAAGTGAGCATTCAACATGTGTCGGTTAGGTGCAGCTAAGCACCAATAGCTGTCATTTTAAATTCTCTTGGCTGAGCAAAGCAAAGCCAATCCTAACGTTGAGAATGGCAGGATTAAAGTTGTTATCAGAGAAAAGCAGTGACATTGAATTGAGTTGTTTTGATGTTGTCAAAAGGGTTGATCTCGGCATCGCGAGTGAAGGTCCTCAAACAAGAATAGACACACTAGCCGTTGAAAATATCTCTCTATGGAAGCAATCTGCAGGTTTCTAAGCATTCATTCATGTCAACAACTTTAAATCCATGCAAAATTTTCCATATATTTTAGTCTTTTTTCTTATTAACCTTTGCAATTTGCAGAAAAGCTTGTGCAAGATCAAGGTAGCGGAAATAATGACACTCAAATTTTGGTACGTGTCATATTTAGCTATTACTACAGGATTTCTTAATTTTTCTCTAATCTTTAATTGGAATGTGTTTATATTTAGCTATTACTATAGGATTTCTTAATTTTTCTCTACGTTTGAATGTAAGGACTAGCCGCTCAAACACTATTGTCAATTGTGTACGATACTTACGGGGCTTCGCTTGGAAGTTATGCAGATTGTCAGGATTTTCCCTTATGTTTTAATTCTGAGCAGTATTCATTGAAAATATGAATAAATTGACTATTTATAAAAACCTTTGAGCTGCCTCTTTTGCTAGGGGTTTTGAAATTTAGCTATTACTGCAAGTTTCTTAATTTTTCTCTAAGTTTGAACGTAAGGGCTCCTTATATTGTTAGGATTTTCTCTTACATTTTAATTTTGAACAGTATTTGTTGAAAATATGAATAAGTTGACTATTTATAACAACCTTTGAGCTGTCTCTTGCTAACTTGAACCTGAACCCGAACCTCAACGTGAACCTGAACTGGAACCGGTAATAGTTTTGTCTTACTAAGAGTTAAGCAAAGTGGGAAGATAAATAATGGTATCCTTTGGAAGAATAATAACTCCATTAATAATTAAATGAAGCCAACACCATTCTAGGTGCATGAGAGAATAGCAATGATAGAGGATTGAATAATAATAATAGTGTTGCCCAATGGGTAAATGGTAATAGAATTACTATTAAATATTTATTGATAGCCAAAAATAAATAAAATTTATTAATGGAAAAAAAATAAAAATAAAAGAGAAGTGAATTTAAGGTAAAAGAAAACTTATTGGATATTTAATTCTCATATTAAATAATATAGTTAATTAATTAACAAGCTATCATAGTTGCAAGAAATGGATATGGTCATTTTAATTATTTTATTTTATTAAATAGTAAGGAAAGGGTATGTGCAGGATCAAGATGGGCCAAAAAGTGGCAATAATATGGGTATTTATAGGGTATGTGGTTGATGACTTTTTTTTTACCCAAAGTTGATGAAACAAAAAGGGTTTTTAGAGGAGATTCTAAACTTTCCACCAATATAAATTATGATTTAATTTGAATTTAATAAATAATTATTATTTAGTTTCTATTAGAATTACGACTAAAGTCCTCATCGATAGGCTGATTGAAAAACATCTATAACTTTCAAACGGTATCAGATTTTTTGAATTTGAAACATGTGTCACATTATATGCTTCATATACTATAGGATTAAAGAAAGAAAAATTAAATTTCATGAAGTTTTGACCAAGTTAAGGTGGTCAGACATACGAGTTTTTATATTTTTTAAAAGTTGTAATCAAAAATTCATAATTAATTATTTACTTGGAAAAAATTACAAAAAAATATGCACCACATCCGGACATGAGTCCTCTACTTATATATAAAATTTTATAAAAAAAAAATTATCATTTTACTATGGTTAGGGTGGTCAGACAGACACCTACTTCTTATTTTTTCCCTTAAATTTAAGTACTACTGCATTGAAATTTCAAATTTTCACCAAATAGATTTTATTTATTTTTAAATAAATCTAGTAGTTTAGAAACTACATTCAATTTTCTACAAATTTAGTTCTTACATATTTTTGAAATAATACAAATAACTTATTCAAATTTTTATGTCAAGTTGCCTAACACTGATTTTTCTAAATTTTTTGCCACTTAAGGGCCTATTTTTTCCATGATGATCCTACACATACCCAAAAACGCACTAAGTAAATTTTGTAATCTATTTCTATAATAAAAAAGAAGAGAAAATTATAGCTCAGTTATCAATTCAACAAACAGCTTTTGAAAGCATCATTATTTTCAACTCGATCTCATCATATCACATTGTGAAATTTTTGGACTCAACAAAAAGAGTCAAGATAAAAGACCCTATAACTATTTAAAATATCGGTTGTACCCCTTTCAATATAATTTTTTTAATTACAATGTTGGTTAAGAAATGTTACGTTGTGAATCAATGTATGTGTTACAAAAAATATGTGGGTTTTCTTAATGAAAGTTTGGGCATGACACTTCAACACTTCTTCGGCGTACCTATTGCCCACTAAGGTGCCATTACTAGTATGTAAGATATAATTCCCATATTGCATCTCTACACTCATGGAATGGAATGCTACGGAAACGATAGTTAAGTATATATGAATATAATTAAGTATATATTAGCATAATTAAGTATATATAAAATATGTATATATTAGCATAATTAAGCACATATAAAATATTTATTCCCAGGTAGTTAAGTATATATTAGTATAATTAATATATACAATATATATTTTATATAATAAAAATATATATTAAATAAAACTATTGAATACATATTAATTAATAACTATTATAATTTTATATTTTACAAAATTAAATTATGATCAAAATTAGTAATTAGTAAATGTATGAAAAAGAAACAATCAAAATTTATCCTAATTGACCTTCCACACTTCTTCCGCATACCTATTGCACACTAAGGTGGCATTGCTAATATGCAATATATAATTCTCATATTGCGTCTCTACACTCATGGAATTGAATGCTACAGAAACGAGACCTAAAAAGGTTTAGATTACGCTACTTAAACATAAAATGTTGGGTTAAGAAAAAATAAATAAAAATGAAAATGTTGAGTTAAGTTGGCCTCACATGGCCCGGGCAAGTGAGCATTCAACGTGTGTCAGTTAAGCCCACCCAAGCAACAATCGCTGTCATTTTAAATTCTCCTTGCTAAGCAAAGCAAAGCCAAGCCTAATGTTGAGAATGGTGGGATTAAACTTGTTATCGGAGAAAAGTAGTGACATTGAATTGAGTTGTTCTGATGTTGTCAGAAGGCCTCCTCTCCGACTTGTGAGTGAAGGTCCTCAAACAAGAACAAACACACTAGCCACCGAAAATATCTCTCTACGAAAGCAATCTAAAAGTTTCTAAGCATTCATTCATGTCAACAACTTTAAATCCATGCAAAATTTGCCATATATTTTAGTCTTTTTTCTTATTAACCTTTGCAATTTGCAGAAAAGCTTGTGCAGGGTAAAGCTAGCAGAAATAATGACACTCAAATTTTGGCACGTGTCATATTTAGCTATTACTACAGGATTTCTTAATTTTTGTCTAATCTTTAGTTGGAATGTGTTTATATTTAGCTATTACTACATGATTTCTTAATTTTTCTCTATGTTTGAACGTAAGGACCAGCCACTCAAACACTATTGTCAATTGTGTATGATACTTACCGGACTTCGCTTGGAAGTTTTTTAGATTGTCAATATTTTCTCTTATGTTTTAATTTTGAGCAGTATTTGTTGAAAATACGAATAAATTGACTATTTATAACAACCTTTGAGCTACCTATTTTGCTAGGGGTTTTGAAATTTAGCTATTACTGCAGGTTTCTTAATTTTTCTCTAAGTTTCAACATAAGGTCTCCTTATATTGTCAAGATTTTCTCTTACATTTTATTTTTGAGTGGTATTTGTTGAAAATATGAATAAATTGACTATTTATAACAACCTCTAAGCTGTCTCTTGCTAACTTGAACCTGAACCCGAACCTGAACCTCAACTCGAACTGGAACCGCTAACAGTTTTGTCTTACTAAGAGTTAAGCAAAGTGGGAAGATAAATAATGGTATCCTAAGGAAGAATAATAACTCCATTAATAATTAAATGAAGCCAACACCATTCTAGGTGCATGAGAGAATAGCAATGATAGAGGATTGAATAATAATAATAGTGTTGCCCAATGGGTAAATGGTAATAGAATTACTATTAAATATTTATTGATAGCCAAAACTAAATAAAATTTATTTATATAAAAAAATAAAAATAAAAGAGAAGTGAATTTAAGGTAAAAGAAAACTTATTGGATATTTAATTCTCATATTAAATAATATAGTTAATTAATTTAACAAGCTATCATAAGTGCAAGAAATGGATATGGTCATTTTAATTATTTTATTTTATTAAACAGTAAGGAAAACCCACTAAGTAAATTTTGTAATCTATTTCTATAATAAAAAAGAAGAAGAGCAAATTATAGCTCTGTTATCAATTAAACAAACAACTTTTGAAAGCATCATTATTTTAAACTCAATCTCATCATATCACATTGTGAAATTTTGGGACTCAACAATTTAAAGAGTCAAGCTAAAAGACCCTATAACTATTTAAACTATCGGTTGTACCCCTTTCAATATAATTTTTTTAATTACAATGTTGGTTAAGAGATGTTACGTTATGAATCAATGTATGTGTTCAAAAAAAAATATGTGGGTTTTCTTAATGAAAGTTTGGGCATGACACTTCCACACTTCTTCAGCGTACCTATTGCACACTAAGGTGCCATTGCTAGTATTTAATATATAATTCCCATATTGTGTCTCTACACTCATGGAATGGAATGCTACAGAAACAATAGTTAAGTATATATTAGCATAATTAAGTATATATAAAATAAGTATATATTATATTAATTAAGTATATATAAAATAATCCCAAAGCTGGGGCTTTTCTGTGGGTCGCCTTGCACAAGCGGTGCTTAACTATGGATCGGTTGAAAAGTATAGGATTCGTTGGTCCTTCCCGTTGTGTCTTATGTGAAAATAACGGTGAGGACACAGACCATTTATTCCTTACTTGTTCGGTTGCAATCTCCTGCTGGGATTGGCTCCAAAATTCTTTTTCCATACCTGGCCCAAGACAGAAAACATTGCGTGAGTTCCTCAACTCATGGAAGATGGGCAACAGAAACGGATACTGGCAAAGTTGTGGGTACTGGCTCCCTCATTGGTTGTATGGCACATCTGGAAAGAACGGAATAGAAGAATTTTTAGGGGAGTAGCTCTTTGCCCCTCCAGGCTGATCGACAAAATTCAGGCTGCAATCATCGAAGTAGCTAATAACAGGACATGTGTAAATGCACGGTCTAAATTCACAAAATGGGATGAAGAAATACAGAAAACGTGGGTCAATCTAAAAAGGCCTAAGGGCCCGCCCCTTGCATCCGACAAGGTCGATAGGAATACAGTACGATGGGAGAAGCCCGTGGATCTCCCTTGGAAGCTAAACTTTGACGGGGCTGCTAAAGGGAATCCCGGGGCGGCTGGGGCTGGGTGCATAATTAGAAATCATCTGGGCGAGTGTGTTTGGGCGGCCTCCAAGAACCTGGGGGTAAAAACCAACAACGTTGCGGAATTTGAGGCTCTTCTGATGGGAGTACAACTCTGCATCAGTAAAGGTATAAAGTCAATAGAAATCGAGGGGGACTCTATGATTTGCATCAATGCAATCACGTGTGGGAGATCGCCAAGTTGGATTCTTGATACCTGGGTCAAACAAATAAAGAGTCAACTAGAAAGGTTGGAAAACTTCAAACTCGGGCATGTCTACAGAGAGGCTAACAAGGCTGCCGATTGCTTGGCCAACGCGGGGGTTGGGCAAAAGGATGAGATGATAATCGACTTCAAAGTAGATGGTTGGGTCGGTCTCTCGGATTTGGTTGAGGTGGAGAAAGGTGGTACAACTACACCCTAGCACGCGTTCACGGGTCGACTCAGGCTCTGTGTTGGATGGGTTTCGACTGGCGGATGGTACTCTTGGGCTTTGGGGTGCGTCAATCTAACTTCACATTGGTGTCCCTTTGGAGATCTCCCGGTACGAGCGATTTCTGGATTGTCGGCCCTGTCCCACACATATCTCTGGTTGCCCCGTCCGGTGGATTTGGAGGCTGCATTGTCAGATTGATGCGGCATGGACCCTTGTCTATCCCTCTCCTAGTGGCGTAGTGGCACTCTTGTGGGCTATTAATATCTTCCACTTGGGAGTCACATGGCACTCAAAAACCTTCGGCAATCATGGTCTTTTTGTTCGGCATGGCCTGTGTGTGTGCGAAGGAGTCTCTGGCTAGTTAGTGTGCCCGCCTATTCTCTCAACAGCATGGTATGGCAGTGGGTGCGTGCTTGGCCATTTCTTCTTTGGTGCTTGGAGAACACCAACACTGGTGCGATGACAAGATCTTTGCAAACATTTGTGGTGCTCTGGCGGATGTCCACGAATCTAGGGAATGGGTGGCAGTGAGGCTGAATAGAATTGTATCGGATTCCTACGTCGCCGCCGTGGCCAATGCAACGTTGGAGCTTCCTACGAAAGGCTGGGGGAGCTTTCTGAAAACTTATTTTGACCCTGGCTTAGTGTTGGACGAGGATTTGGTTGCAGCTACGGCAGAGGCTTCAAAGAGTTTCATGGCGGACGCTTGGGAGGTGTTTCACGCTGGAGTTAAAAATAATGATATGAATGCTTTCTCCCGATTCATGCAAGCGGATAGGGCCTGGATTAGCTCGAATAGCCTTCGACATCTGACTGTTCTGGGTGGTCAGATGGCTATCCTAAACCAATGCCTGGGGGGTTAGGTGGTAGGGAGGTATAGTTAGTCTCTTTGTATGTTCATGGTCTGGGTTGGCTTTCTGGCGTGGCTGGAGTGTATCCCGGCAGGCTTTTGGATGCCCTTCTTGTAATGGGTAGGATTAGTGCTTTCTAAGGCAGAGTGAAAGGAGTTAGGGATGTTAGATTTACCAAATTGTACAAGGAGTTACCCCCACATTTACGGTAACACTCATCTATTAAAAAAAATATATATAAAACAAACACCTTTAGCACAATTAAGTATATATAAAATAGGAGTATATAGCATAATAATTAATCACATATAAAATATTTATTCCCAGGTAGTTAAGTATATATTAGCATAATTAAGCACATATAAAATATTTATTCCCAGGTAGTTAAGTATATATTAGCATAATTAATATACAATATATATTTTATATAATAAATAAAACTATTGAATACATATTAATTAATAATTATTATAATTTTATATTTTACAAAATTAAATTATGATCAAATTTAGTAATTAGTAAATGTATGAGAAAGGAAAGATCAAAATTTATCCTAATTGACCTTCCACACTTCTTCCGCGTACCTATTGCACACTAAGGTGGCATTGCTAGTATGTAATATATAATTCCCATATTGCGTCTCTACACTCATGGAATTGAATGCTACAAAAACAAGACCTAAAAAGGTTTAGATTACACTACTTAAACAGAAAATGTTGGTTAGTAATCAAGATTTCTGGATAAAACTGTGTGCAATTTTTCTTCATCAACGTTTCAGATCATACTCCATGATCCACCATCAGGATGATTAGCAGATAGAGAGATAAATGAAGAATAGATAGTAGACTTGGATAGAAATAGTGGAGATGGTGGTGATGGGGGGTTGCGAGGCACCTAATTCAAAAAGATGGGAAAGTCAAAGGGAGGAGAAAAATAATTGGAGAAGTTGCAAAGAAGAAAATTATTTAGAAAACCTAGAAAAACACAACTAATTCAACAAAGGACAAAAGAACCCTAAAATTAAAGAAAAGATTAAGAAAACAATAAGTGAGAAAGACAAAATTGAGAGAAATTTAATAGGAGACAAAAATTATAAAAACAGATTGAAGGGACAAAATAAGATTAAGAATATGAAGGAAACAATTGAAACATCCAATACAAGAAGACATGAACCAATAAATAATACCAAAAAAATAAAGTCATAAATTATAACAAATAAAAGAAAATGAATAATAATTTATGACTTATTTTATTTTTCATTTGCTTTTATTTGTTATAATTTATGACTTTATTTTTTTGGTATTATTTATTGGTTCATGTCTTCTTGTATTGGATGTTTCAATTGTTTCCTTCAAGTTCTTAATCTTATTTTGTCCTTTCAATCTCTTTTTATAATTTTTGTCTCCTATTAAATTTCCCTCAATTTTGTCCTTCTCATTTATTGTTTTCTTAATCTGTTCTTTAATTTTAGGGTTCTTTTGTCCTTTGTTGAATTAGTTATGTGTTTTTCTAGGTTTTCTCATTAATTTTCTTCTTTGAAATTTCTCTAATTATTTTTCTCCTTCCTTTGAATTTCTCATATTTTTGAATTGGGTGCCTCTCAACCCCCCCCTCACCACCATCTCCCCTATTTTTATCCAAGTCTGCTATCTATTCTTCATTTGTCTCTCTATCTGCTAATTATCCTGATGATGGATCATGGAGTATGATCTGAAACGTTGATGAAGAAAAATTGCACACAGTTTTATCTAGAAATCTTGATTACTAATGATCATGGACTGTGGAAACAAAATGTTATTAAGAAAATGTTGGGTAAAGAAAAAATAAATAAAAAATGAAAATGTTGCTCATTAAGTTGGCCCCACATGGCCCGGGCAAGTGAGCAATCAACGTGTGTCGGTTAAGCCCAGCCAAGCACCAATAGCTGTCATTTTAAATTCTCTTGGCTGCGCAAAGCAAAGCCAAGACAAACAATGAGAATGGTGGGATTAAAGTTGTTATCAAAGAAAAGTAGTGACATTGAATTGAGTTGTTTTGATGTTGTAAGAAGGCTTCCTCTCAAACTCGCGAGTGAAGGTCCTCAAACAAGAACAGACACACTAGCCACCGAAAATATCTCTCTACGGAAACAATCTGTACGTTTCTAAGCATTCATTCATGTCAACAACTTTAAATCCATGCAAAATTTCCCATATATTTTAATATTTTTTCTTATTACCCTTTGCAATTTACAGAAAATCTTATGCAAGATCAAGCTAGCAGAAATAATGACACTAAAATTTTCGTACGTGTCATATTTAGCCATTACTACAAGATTTCTTAATTTTTGTCTAATCTTTAGTTGGAATGTGTTTATATTTAGCTATTACTACATGATTTCTTAATTTTTCTCTACGTTTGAATGTAAGGACCAGCCGCTCAAACAATATTGTCAATTGTGTACGATACTTACTGGGCTTCTCTTGGAAGTTTTGTAGATTGTCAGGATTTTCTCTTATGTTTTAATTCTGAGCAGTATTCGTTGAAAATACAAATAAATTGACTATTTATAACAACCTTTGAGTTGCCTCTTTTGCTAGGGGTTTTGAAATTTAGCTATTATTGTAGGTTTCTTAATTTATCTCTAAGTTTGAACATGGGGGCTCCTTATATTGTTAGGATTTTCTCTTACATTTTAATTTTGAAAATTATTTGTTAAAGATATGAATAAATTGACTATTTATAACAACCTTTGAGCTGCCTATTCCTAACTTGAACCTGAACCTGAACACAAACTGGAACCGGTAATAGTTTTGTCTTACTAAGAGTTAAGCAAAGTGGTAAGATAAATAATGGTGTCCTTAGGAAGAATAATAACTCCATTAATAATTAAATGAAGCCAACACAATTCTAGGTGCATGAGAGAATAGCAATGATAGAGGATTGAATAATAATAATAGTGGTTCCCAATGGATAAATGGTAATAGAATTAGTATTAAACATTTATTGATAGCCAAAAATAAATAAAATTTATTGATAGAAAAAAGTAAAAATAAAAGAGAAGTGAATTTAAGGTAAGAAAAAACTTACTGGATATTTAATTCTCATATTAAATAATATAGTTAATTAATTTAACAAGCTATCATAAGTGCAAGAAATGGATATGGTCATTTTAATTATTTTATTTAATTAAATAGTAAGGAAAACCCACTAAGTAAATTTTGTAATCTATTTCTATAATAAAAAAGAAGAAGAGCAAATTATAGCTAGGTTATCAATTCAACAAACAGCTTTTGAAAGCATCATTATTTTCAACTCGATCTCATCATATCACATTTTGAAATTTTCGGACTCAACAAAAAGAGTCAAGCTAAAAGACCCTATAACTATTTAAACTATCGGTTGTACCCCTTTCAATATAATTTTTTTAATTACAATGTTGGTTAAGAGATGTTACATTGTGAATCAATGTACGTGTTCAAAAAAAAATATGTGGGTTTTCTTAATGAAACGTTGGGCATGACACTTCCACACTTCTTCGGCGTACCTATTGCACACTAAGGTGCCATTGCTAGTATGTAATATACAATTCCCATATTGCATCTCTACACTCATGGAATGGAATGCTACAAAAACGATAGTTAAGTATATATTAGCATAAATAATTATATATTAGCATAATTAAATATATATAAAATAAGTATATATTAGCATAATTAAGCACATATAAAATATATATTCCCACGAAGTTAAGTATATATTAGCATAATTAATATACAATATATATTTTATATAATAAAATATATATATAATAAATAAAACTATTGAATACATATTAATTAATAATTATTATAATTTTATATTTTACAAAATTAAATTATGATCAAAATTAGTAATTAGTAAATGTATGAAAAAGAAAAGATCAAAATTTATCCGAATTGACCTTCCACACTTCTTTTGCGTACCTATTGCACACTAAGGTGGCATTGCTAGTATGTAATATATAATTCCCATATTGCATCTCTACACTCATGGAATTGAATGCTACAGAAACGAGACCTGAAAAGGTTTAGATTACGCTACTTAAAAAGAAAATGTTGGGTTAAGAATAAATAAATAAAAATGAAAATGTTGCGTTAAGTTGGCCCCACATGGCCCGGGCAAGTGAGCATTCAACATGTGTCGGTTAAGCCCGACCGAGCACCAATAGCTGTCATTTTAAGTTCTCCTAGCTGAGCAAAGCAAAGCCAAGCCAAGCGTTGAGAATGGCGGGATTAAACTTGTTATCGGAGAAAAGTAGTGACATTGAATTGAGTTGTTCTGATGTTGTCAGAAGGCCTCCTCTTGGACTCACGAGTGAAGGTCCTCAAACAAGAACAGACACACTAGCCACCGAAAATATCTCTCTACGAAAGGAATTTGCAGGTTTCTAAGCATTCATGCATGTCAACAACTTTAAATCAATGAAAAATTTGCCATATATTTTAGTCTTTTTTCTTATTAACCTTTGCAATTTGCAGAAAAGCTTGTGCAAGATCAAGCTAGCGGAAATAATGACACTCAAATTTTGGTACGTGTCATATTTATCTATTACTACAAGATTTCTTAATTTTTGTCTAATCTTTAGTTGGAATGTGTTTATATTTAGCTATTACTACATGATTTCTTAATTTTTCTCTACGTTTGAATGTAAGGACCAGTCGCTCAAACACTACTGTCAATTGTGTATGATACTTATCGGGCTTCGCTTGGAAGTTTTGTAGATTGTCAGGATTTTCTCTTATGTTTTAATTCTGAGCAGTATTCATTGAAAATATGAATAAATTGACTATTTATAACAACCTTTGAGCTGCCTCTTTTGCTAGGGGTTTTGAAGTTTAGCTATTACTGGAGGTTTCTTAATTTTTCTCTAAGTTTGAACATAGAGGCTCCTTATATTGTTAGGATTCTCTCTTACATTTTAATTTTGAGCAGTATTTGTTGAAAATATGAATAAATTGACTATTTATAACTACCTTTGAGGTGCCTCTTCCTAACTTGAACCTGAACCTGAACCCAAACTGGAACCGGTAACAGTTTTGTCTTACTAAGAGTTAGGCAAAGTGGGAAGATAAATAATGGTATCCTTAAGAAGAATAATAACTCCATTAATAATTAAATGGAGCCAATACCATTCTAGGTGCATGAGAGAATAGCAATGATAGAGGATTGAATAATAATAATAGTGTTTCCCAGTGGGTAAATGGTAATAGAATTACTATTAAATATTTATTGATAGCCAAAAATAAATAAAATTTATTGATGGAAAATAAATAAATAAAAGAGAAGTGAATTTAAGGTAAAATAAAACTTATTGGATATTTAATTCTCATATTAAATAATATAGTTAATTAATTTAACAAGCTATCATAAGTGCAAGAAATGGATAT
>VDFB02354708.1:0-122074 GCA_007258455.2 Sequoia sempervirens
CCTCTAAAATACAAAATTTGAGTAGATTTAATTTTGATTGGTGTTATGGTTAATCCTTTCTCATCCTAGACTAGCAAGTCCAAGCAAATGAAGATGATAATGAGTTTACAAACTTAGGAGTAGACAATGACTACTAAGCAAGCTCACTCACAAATATTAACGCTAATTCAACAATTCACTTGAAAATGATTTTTTTCCAAGAAAAAAGATAAACTAGAAGATAGGATAAGAGATCTAAAAATACATATGTCTAATATTGGTTGTTGGTAGATGAGTTGTTTGTTGTTGTTGATAAGGTTGTTATTTGGTCCAAAACTAAAAATATGTGATTCTAGAAGTCTAAAGTGAAAGGATAGTATGAAGTGTGTAGAAATGTTTGATTTGCTATTTTGTATGTCTGATTATTGCTACAGGTTTGCTTATTAGAAGCCTCTAGTCCTATAATGACTGACTGTTGAATACTAGAATTTTGAATTTTAGGAATTCTGGGTAATTTTATTTGACAATCAAACACATCACTTTCAAAAGTATCACTTTAACTTATCAAAAGCATGGAACTACCTCTATCAAAAGTGACTATTTATGGAAAAGGCATTAGGATTTTGCAAAAGTGCTACTATGTAATTCAAAAGTGCTTTTTTTATGACAAAAGCATCACTATGTAGGATTTAAGAGTTTTTAGACTGTCAAAAGCATTGAGTGGCGCAGAAGCATCAAGATGAAAATGAGATGTGTTGATGTGCTTTTTCAAAAGCATCAAGTTTTAGATAAAAGTTGGGAAAAATTACAAAAGCTTCATTGTGGCAAATCAGAAGCGTTAATGTGACACAAAGGTAAGATTTTGTAAGTAAACTAGAAATTTGTCTAGGGTTTTGAACTTATCTGACTATTTTGAGGACTTATTTTGATTTGTTTGATCTAGAAAGAGATAAAATAAAGTAGAGAATAGAATATAGGACAACACCAAGGTAATAAGGATAATTTTGTGAGCCTTCCACAAAAGCACACTATTTGTTATGATGGGTATTGAGCAATGAAAACACTTCAAAAAGCACAACTTAGCTAGTAATATAGGTGTATTGACTTAGTAGAGGCCCATTCACTGAAACATAATACCTTTAAATGAATGAGTAAATAGGGTATGATAAGGTCATGTACCACCTTACCACCCCTTTCCTTAGAAGGACTAGGTCCAACAAGGAATTATTTCACTCAATAACAAAAGAGTGTGTGGTGAGTAACTACAAAAACCTAAAATTTGACCTAAACTGGGACTCATACACTAGAACTGGCATATCTGTCTAGTTAGGTTTTTCTAAAGCTTCAAAGTCTGAATTTGGTCTTCAAGGTTTTCTTTGTGCTTCCTAATTGATTTTCGGATCCGAAACCCTAATTTGCAACCTGTAGAAGTCTTCCAAGTATCTCCAATGCAAGGTGACAACTTTGATAACTTTGAACACTTTGAAAATTTTTCCAAACTTGCTCTTCAATGTGCCTTCAACCTAAACCTACAAAACACACACTAAAGAGAGGGAAAAATGTTCTTTTGTTAGTGGATAGGGGTTTTCCTTAGTCAAACCCTGTTTTGGTAATCAAACCTTGAAATAAAATGAAATATGAATGGAGAATGATGAATGAACAAAATATGATGTTGCAACTCACCAAACCCTAGGAATGAAGTGCTGAAAACATGTATGGGATGGCCCCAATGGATGTAGATCTTGAATCTTGCTTGAATGTGATATATCTTGAATGTAATGCTAGCTTGAATCATAAAACCCTACATCACAATTGTTAGCTCCAAAACAAACATGATGTGTGAAGACTTTGACATGATATTTGATGCTTGAATAATGCTCTAAAATGCTTGATAATCTTCCCTTGAATGCTCTTTAATGCTCTTGAATGCTCTTGTAAACACTTGAATGCTCTCAAAAAATTCTTAGGTGAAAATGAGTGAAAGAACCTTGTATTTATACTTAATTATGCAAGAATTCCCAAAATTACAACACTACAAGCCGACATCAGAGCTAGGAGGATAAAATCCTGACAAAATTTTTAATTAATTTTAATTTTGGGCCACAAGAGACTCATATACCCAAGGTGGTGTATGAGTCCCATTAGGCATAATTTATGGGACCAAATTAAAAAATGCTTAGAAAGGTGTGAAACCAGGATTGAGACCCAAAACCATAGGTGGCACTCATATGCCCAAGGTGGAGAATGAGTCCTAGACCACCAAATCTAGGTCACACAACCTGAAAATACCTAAATTATGATTGGATGCTGATTTATGTCAGGATTATCCTTGAAAAGATGAATTAAATGAGGCTTGTGGGTGTAAAATAGGGCCAATTAAAGCATAAAGAAGCCTAATTACTAAATAAAACCCTAGAAAAGTGTGAAAGTGTGTTACAACACTTTACAACACCCTAAATAAGGTATGAGTAGGTTTATTTAGTTTACAAGGGCCCAAGACCTAATGTGAGTGTGTTAGACACATTGTAACACTAAATCAAGTCCATGTTAGGGGGCACTTTTTTCGTCATTACATCTATCCCCCACTTTAGTGAGAGGAGGAACTTTCTTTTGATGCAATGCTAGAGGAAGAAAATCACTCTCACAATCTCAACTTAACAAAACTCTAAAAAATCTTTCATGTCCTTGTAATTAGGACTCATTTCCCTTAAAAAAATACTTGATTTCAAACACCCAATCATGCAATCAGAGTTCCAAACTTCTACAAAACCTTCAAGACACTTTGGTCCACACAATAATGACTTGTTAAAGCCTACACAATCACAATCCTCAAATATAGATTCAATTTAACTGATTCAACAACCTTTACAAGAGCACTTTCAATACTATGACTCCTCAAAGGCATATTAGGGACTTCCAACTAATCTGACTTCAAACATGGCCACAATTGTCCTTTTCACCATTTAGGAACCTTAAATTCAACAAAACAAATAACCATTTAGTCCGCCCTTTCATATTTTCACTCTTTCTCCATAAACTGTATACTTTCCTTGTAGCCCTGCAATAGGGACTGTCAATGTTATCTTTTAAATCAGACCATAAATAAAGACTTTAAAAAGTCTTTGAGATGCCTCTTTAGACCCTTTAAAACATAGCAAAGATGGATATAATTTTGTTTTGTAACAACACCTTTAAATCATGACTGACCACATACAATTTAGGCCTAATTGACTTTGCTCCAAACAGGGTTTATTGAATATAATATCTCCACCATCAATTTCACTTTGAAAAACATAAATTTTTATCTCTTAAACCTTAAAAATTCATTAGGCATCCATTTCATTAAGCCTTTATGCAAACCCTAGATGGTAGCTTCTTGATACTCTGTTTTGGCAGACCGAGACACAGTTTACAGTCACAAATTGAATTCTTATTCATTTTTTCCTTAACCCTTTGCTCCAAAGCTTTAAAAACATGAAATTATATTCACTAGGGAATAACCTTACTAGAAATCAAGAAATTTCAATGTTGAAAATGAGAGAAACATAATTTTTCATATCTTTGTTTACCCTAAATTAGGGTTTTGGTAGTTTGATGAAAAATCACAATATCTCACTCAATTTTACACCAATTTGCATGAAACAAAATAGAAATGTAAGGTTATTGAACAATTTAACACTTACAAATAATTAACCAAAAATTTGAGCCCATACAGATTAGTAAAATGGCTGAACACAATGAAATTATGAAGGAAATATAGAAAAATAGTGCTTTTTTCTCATTCTATTCTCAAAATTTCAATCACCCACAAATATGAAAACATACAATGGCATTTCTAAAGGCATTATAAATTGAATCATCAACTTATAACTAATTTCTAACTACCTATCAATGCCTAAAACCAAAATGACCTTTCATATTCCATATGTTGTTTTTTTGCAACTTTTCAATTTTTGCATATTTGTGACAAGTTTTTGAATACATTACCATTTGTTTGCAAAATGTGGCATAATAATCTCCTAATGACCCTAATACATGAAAAAAATTACTTGAATGACCCTTGAACAACAAAATTTGATCAACCTTCAAAATTTTCATGTCATTGTCAAGATGCTCCTGCATCAGCTTCCAATTCACACTAAAGTAGACCAACACACATCAAGAGGGGTACAAATGCACCAATGATAGTAAGATAGGATGTCCATCATAAAGAGGGTTGTGCAAGCCCCCAGGACCAAGGTCCTATGAAAAACCAACATAGACACAAAAGAACAAACATGTAAATGATATAAATAACAAGGCACAAGCATACAATGCCAAAGACATGGAGAGAAGAAAAATTAAAAGAAGGGATGGAACAAGCTTCGAATATTTGTCCAACATCATGTGGATCAGGTCTAGGATTTTTGTCTAAAAAATGCACACTCACTCTGAGGCAACGAAACTTCAAGTTGTTCACTGGGTGAGAAATTTAAGAAGGTGAGACACATACACACACGGTCGATATGCGCTCACAAACACATGCGAGTGGCTAAGGGAAATTCATGACTTAGATAAGATTCCCAAAAACCATACCAAAGTTATACCTCTTGATAACTTTGATAAGGTGCCATAGAAAAATGACCTTCAAGCTTCATGAGGCAAGCAAAAATTCATATGGTTGGAGCTCATGAATAATGAACTTTGAGCTTCATGAGGCAAGAAAAGCTTTGTATGCTTGGAACTCATGAACGAACAAAATGGCTCACAGGAATGCAAGGTGTATTATGAAAGGTGGCCATATAATTGAAAATGCAAATGCAATAATAAAGGAACATTCAAAGGAGTCTTGCTTAATTCATGGGAGGTCTTTAACTTAGGGAACATTGTGCCTAATGTCTCCAAGAGAGGACCAATCAAAGAATAAAAGATTCACAACATAGGGGATGTAGTGTGTCACATCAAGCCACTAAGAGGAATGCAATATTCTTTAGAGAGATCATGCTCTTGAAGGACATTACAACAAATGTCATCCACAAAGCGAGAAACACATCGCCTGAAGTAAGAAGACTACACCATGAACCATGAAAAATAAAAATGCAAAACAATAATTCCATTGTACACCCCACTTTAAATAAATTTCTAAACACCATACTATGAGCAATTAATTTAGAGTAGAAAATGATAAAAACAATAAAGAAGACATGAGAGCTAACTTCAAAAGCCCTATGCCAAGTCATATGTTTCCAAATGAAGCTATGCCATGCAAAGAAAAGAGAGGGGTTGCCCCAAAAATCAAACACATAAGGGATCTATGGATTTGGGGTTAGTATGTTTTTGCTACAATATTTTTAGAGAGCTCAGAACTGTCATCATTCCCTGAATACACATAGAATTGGAATAATGACACAAAGAGAGCAAAAGCAAAGAAAAAATACCTTTCGGGTCAACATGGAAGAGACATGAATGCCTTGATTCCTTTCATCATCCCCAAAAGGAAAACACAAGACAAAGAAAAGATAAAGAAAAAGATTTTGGGTCAACATGGAAGAGACATGAATGTCTTGACACCTTGCATCATTCCCAAAAGGAAAACACAAGACAAAGAAAAGATAAAGAAAAAGCTTTTGGGTCAACATGGAAGAGACATGAATGTCTCAATGCCTTACATCATCCCCAAAAGGAAAACACAAGATGAAGAAAAGAGAAGATAAAAGAAAATATTTTGGGTCAACATGGAAGAGACATGAATGTCTTGATGCCTTGCATCATCCCCAAAAGGAAAACACAAGAAAAATGAAAAATATAAAGGAAAACTTAGATAAAAGGAAAAAGATTTACAACATGAAGGTACAAATAGAGGAATGTCACATGAGAGAGATACATCAAACAAAACATCACAGGGGATCACATTATGCACATACAATCACACAAAAGAAAAATGAAAAAGAAATAATGAAAAATACTAGTAAGGCACATGTGATTCAACCTAAAGTAGGTCGTCTGCATCCCAATCATGTTCATTGTATACCAAAGGTAGAAAACTAGCCAAAGGGATAATATCAAGTTCAAAACTAGGTCCATCACTAGGTTCAACATTCTTCCTAGAAGAATTATCATGTAAGCTCATAGAAGAGGAAAATAATGTATTCAATTCATTATGCACTTCCTCATCAATCTTAGCAACCTCATCATCATCATCCAAGTTAATTGCAACAGGAGGTCAAGTGATAATGTCTAAAGAAGGGTTTAACTATTGTTGCAGTTGCATTATAGGATCTTTTTGTTTCGGGGAGGGGGTAGATTCATCATGCATTGCTTCAGTCAAGTTTGGATCTTGATTTTCTTCGTTTATTTCTTCATGTAACCTGCAAGCAAGGGTATGACATATACGGCTACACTCTCTAGCATCTTTTTTTCTTTTAGTTATGTTTCCAAGTTGCGTTTATGTAGGAGTGGGTTGATCAACCATAGGTTTCTCTTCTTTCCCAAGGGGAGGAAAAAAAGGAACTATGAGAGGTTGTTCAACCACCTTCTCTTTGACTTTGTAAACTTGTTTTATTCTAGGAGGCGTGACGAGATTGTTTTCGTTATCTCTTGGTATTTTGTATGAAGGAGGTGAAGGTTCTGGCTTAGGGTGGTCTTCATCATTTGGAATTTCTTTAGGTAAAATCATGGTTTCATCAAGGATGGTAGGCTCAGTTGTAGGTTGAGGCATGTTTCGAAGGGATAATTTTGCTATTATCTTTGCCTTAAACTTTTGATATGATTTGAAAAAGAAGTCTTCTCGCGATTTGATAGGTTCTATGGGCTCGGGCCAAAAGAAATCTAAGAAAAATTTTATATGGGAGGACAACGGGTTAAAGCCACTATGATGTACAATGAAGATTTCATTGTCAAATGAAAACTTTAAGCATTTATGTACTACCGAAGGGACTGAATTCATTGAGCGGCGCCATGGATAGTCTAACTTCACATGAAATTGATCCAACTACGGGATGATGGAGAATGAGATATCTAATGTTTTCAGTCCTATTTGTAAAGGAAAGGTGATTGATCCCATTGTAGGGAAAGAAATACCATTATGCGTCTTGATCCATGCTTTCGGTTTATCATATTGTGGACAAAGATTTTGGTACCCTAATGCTCTCTAACACTTCTAAGTTTTTCACCTAAAAGGAGAGAGATGGGCCAAAATGGGAATTCCCCCACTCAAAACTAATGTAAATACTAATGAAATATGCCTAAATGTAATGTCTAAATGCAATAAAATGATAAGGAAATGAATTATTAATGTAAAACCTAAGAAATGCAAGTTGTTTGAAAACACATTCAGATATGCAAAATGATAGATTAAATGCAATAAAGAACAAGATAGAGATGCTAAACAAAAATTGTGCACTTGGAAATTGATGAAGGATAGAATGAAGACCATAAATGTCTCTGAAATTTTGGAAAATCTGATTTTCTGGCCAACTGGGACACTTACGCCAAGTTGGGCGAATTAGTCCCAGATCTGGTAAATTGCTCTAAAACCCGTTTCAACCAAATGGGTATCCAAATCTACAAAAAATTCTAACAAACGAGTGCAGTGGGACTAAGTCACCACTATTGGAAACTTAGCCCACTTTGGCTTTTCTGCAAATCCGAAAGTGGAAACAAAAGCCCTCAATTTGCACTATGTTTTCTGATAGAAACCTGAATCCAAATTTGCAAAAATATCTGCAAAATAGAGTATAATTTGGTTTCTAATGGGGGGTTTTGCTTAGTCAAACCCCTATTTGGTATTTAAACCTTGAAAGAGATAATTAAATCTGCATAAAACCCTAGCCCCAAGTGTTTCTATGACTAGGAAATCTTAAACAAGATGCAACCCTATTCTAATATGCAAGAATAAGATGCATAAATGAAACTAGAAAGACGTAAGACTCATTCCAAGGGACCCTAAATCACATAAAAATGAATCTTAAGTACATGTAAACCTTCCTTAGGCTGAAAATAGAGAGAAAATGGAAGATGGAATTACTTTGAAAATAAGTCCTTAGGCTTGATTTGATGGCTAGTTGCATCTCCTCAACCTAGATTTCTCCATGATTCTCCATAGGAATCCATGATCAACCCTTTTCAATGCAATATCTTGGACAAAAAGTGATATTGAAGACCTAAAAATACCCTAGCTTGTTGTCCTAAATCTTCTTGTGAAAGATATTCAACACTTGACTCTTGAATTTATTTGTTGAAAATGACTTAATGTTGTGAAAAATGACCCAAAAAAATATATTTATATGAATCAATACCTAATTATTCATTATTTTGACATCATAGGCTGACATCCTTCAAAATTTTGAATTAAGTCAGTGATTTTCTTGCTCAAAATTGAAAAATCCCCCAAAAGGGATTAAGTTGCCACCCTGGGCGACTTAGTCTCACCAAGGGTTTTTGAGGTGGGTTTTCTAGAATTTGAATGATTTGAATGTTGTTTGTTGGGATTTTTATGATTTATGAGTGGAATAGGCCTTAAATTCCAAAATAATGAGTCTTAGGGGTCTATAAATGTTGTATTTAAAGGGTGATTAATGCAAGGGTGTCTAAAATAGGACCAAATTAGACCATAGATTGTACTATCTCCAAGGGAGTACAATTTTTGTGTCCACAGTTAGCCCCCACTCTAGCGCCCATATGACTTTGCATGCTTATGTAAGCTAAAGGACTCTAAACAATGCATTTTATTTCATAAAAGGATACTCATTCAAAAGATGGGAGAATGAAGTCCCTAGTGTAGTCATCTGCAAAACCACAACATTAGGAACTACATCCTGCAACACAAATTCATTAGTTATCCAAAAATCCTTGTATCTAACTTCTAGAAATCAAGTTCGAGGGTAGATGTATGCCCCCCTTGATTTCACTTGTTTTACGGAGGTGGAATCAAGGTAGCAAACTAGCGAAATCGAATAAGGGAAATCATATCGTAGGACATATCCAAGTACCATGCCACATAAAGATAGACAATTGATGATGTGGGGTGTGGAATCATGATTCCAACGCATCAAACAACGTCGAAAATGGAGCTCACTAGCACCCGTTATGTTGTTTTGAATAAAAAACCCTAAGTTCATACATAAGAGTGAAAAGAGTTAAAAGGGTTAAAATTGAAAATTTTCAATTACTTTTTCATTTTACCTTCTTGTTGCATGAGAGTGACTAGAGAATATGGAAATATTTCGAGCAGATGGGGCTACACACTTGCAAGACTGGACGTGCTATGGGACCAAGTGGCATGTGGTGAGTGTCATCACAAGGTGAGTCAATTTTGCTACATGTGCTTTGTGATTATGTAGTTATTTAATGATTTTAATTCATTTCTAGGTTCATTAGGGTTCTTGAATTTTTTTTTCACAAAGTATCCCCTTTTTTCATGAAGTGTCACATTTGTTCACAAAGTGTCCCACTTTTTCGCAAAGTGTCCCGTTTCTTCACGAAGTGTCCCAAAAGGGTTCCAAGTTTCTAGGGCCTTTAGGAAGCACACTAGATGAACTTTAGTACACTTGCATGAAGAATAAAGTAAAAATTAAAGATATTAGATGATTTTTAGAGCATATTTTTGTGGTCTTGATAGGTACCCACCCATTTGTGGTAGTGTCTAGGGGGTAGGCAGTTGAGTTTTCTAAGAGATTTGGCCCCAACAATATAGCAGAGGACACAAAGCACCTATAGGCTGTGTATCTATTGGGTGTACCTCATTCCCCCCATGAGGTACCATGATGCTATGCTGATGGTGCTATGTGAGTGTTGGGATGCAGACACATGCACATTCCACCTTCTGATAGGTGAGATGATGATTACCCTGGAGGACGTACACTAGATTATGTAAGTTCCTATTCGAGGGGAGGGGGTATGCTTCTAGAGAGACTGCACCTTCTATGAGCAGAAGGCCGATATGTAGTATTGTCTAGATGGTCCAATGCACGATGAGCGAGTGAGAGGGTGGATTGACCTAGTGATGTTACTATATTCATGAGCCCTATTTGTGAGATGGATCATGATGCATATAGTGGCACTAGTACTCATCCTAGATGGGCGGGCAGTGCACCTTGAGGGAGGACTAGTTCATCTAATTCGTGGGATCATAGAGCACTAGACAGTATATGCCTGGGGACGCTATATCCTAGTGCATTTATATTATGATCTCGATCAGTTTTTTTTCTGGGAGGTAGACAACATGGTGCACTGCATGCTTCTACAAGTTTGGTGCCTAGAGCATATCACGTGTACTAGACCTATCAGCTTCTCGTGTGCTATAGCAGTGGGGTATCCTTGGGTGTTCAACTATCCTCTACGACGGTTATGGAAGTATGGGGATTTACATTTTTGGAGAATGAGATTTGACTGACCGGAGGAGGATGAGATCTTGGGGAGACCTTATCAGCTAACACTATAGTGGCTAGATAACATGAGGTAGTTGAGGAGACTACAGTTAGAAATATTTTTAGTTGGTTGACATGATCAAATAGTAAGTCCCTTCTACTATGATTGACTCATGCAACAGTTTGGACAGATTCAGAGACCACCTAGGGAACGATCCTTTTTTAGGAGGCCAGTGCAGAGTGCCTAGAGACTAGGTGATACACTGCGACTCACTCTAGACCATTTTGTTGAGAGCGACTCTAATTTCTCAGATCATGATTAGCCTCTAGTCTCTGACGTAGATGACATCGGTGCCACATGGGACTATGAGGAGTGGTGGACAATATCACAACCAACTCTTGTATATCCAATGGATGAGCCTGTAGGAGATGCAGGACCACTGCCAGATGAGGGAGATGACAGAGAGGGTAGGGACGAGGAGACACGATTATAGAGCTACAGACATATTTATTGATGTCATTGATGATGAGTATGATGAGGATGTAGATCCTGACTATGATGGCCAAGAGGGAGAGGAGGATGAGGATGAGGAGGACCAGGAGGAGGATGAGGAGGAGGATCCAACCCTAAGTGAGAGTGATGAGGTAGTAGCTAAGGATCGACATGAGTGGGGAGATCCCTTACCCATTTGTATGATGAGATCATGAGCAATGGCTGCAATAGGCATCGGTACCCACATTCGTGGAGAGGCTAGCACATCTTCCATACCCCTTGCACAGGATGATGTTGATATTGCTCAACCTACCATAGATATAGGTGATGATATTTGATTGTATTCATGTACTTTAGTTCTTATTCGCTATATATATATATATCATGATGATGTGTACTGATTATGTAGTGTTTCTACCTTGTAGGAGTGTCAAGATATTGGCAGGAGCTCTACCGTCAAACAGTTGCAGAGATAGTGCCAACATCCATTGAAGAGGAGGAGATGGACTTAGATTATGTGCCCTCACCTATTGTGGAGTAGGATCCAGAGTCACTCAGACCATTTCTGAGATGACGAGCAACATATGAGAGTCTAAGGAGATGACTCCACCAAGCCGAGATTGCAGCACAATCATCCCAAACTCCAACAGAGGTTGCAAGAGTAGAGGTAGAGGTAGCATGAATATAGGTGGAGAGGGATCAAATAGTAGGAGAGCATTAGGTGGCCCTTGGATGGATACATGGCTTAGATTTTGCACTTAGATTCAGCAAATCGCAGTCACGATCGCATAGGACCGTCTCCTGACATCCTACTACCGGATCACAAGTACTAGATCCCGAGGGGTCAAGTAGCTATAGAGCTTAGTGATATTGTATATTTTGATGACATGTACAATTTTTTTTTGATATATATATATAAGCATTTGATGTTCTATGAATTGTCTTAATGTGGTGGAATGTTAAATAGCAATGTGATTAATTAAATAACCTTTGTAAGATTATTTATTTAATTAATGTCTTCATGTATGTGATCTAATTAAAACTTATTGCAGTTTATTTTAGATATGACATGATGATTAAGTATGTTATGCTAAATTAAATGTATTAATTATCTAACTTATCATAACACACAAGATGAATTTGAATAGTATGAAACCTAAAGTAATTATAAAATTAAATAATCACTTTAGTGCTAAAGATATACGCATAATTTGCTTGTCAAGAATGAAGCAATGGAAAAGCATATAGGAGATTACTCAATAGCTTTAACAACACTGCTTGATCATTTATACTATTCAAAGGTATTAGACATAATACCGCCGTAGATGCATGGCATTGATAGGTTCCTTAAGGGGTGTGCCATCTAGTTTTTTTAACATGTATACACCAGACCCAAAATTTTTGTCAATGATGTATGGTCCTAACCAATTAGAACTAAATTTACCTTGTTCATTTGGGTCGGCATTGATGTTGCACTGATTTGCATATAGAACTTAGTCACCCTTGTGGAATGTTTGAGGGATAACAATGAGATTGTAATGGTGATGTTTCCTTTTGCAATAAGCTTGAAGATGTTCAAGAGTGTTAATATGTTGTTCATTAAGCATCTCAAGTTGGTTTAATATTTGCTTTCTATAGTGTGTATTGTCAACAAGTCATTGAAGAGCGATTCTTAGTGTGGGAATCTCTAACTCCAAGGGCATTATTGCTTCACTACCATAGAAAAGATTATAAGGTGTGGTCCCTATGGAAGATCGAACGTTGTGCAATAAGACCAAAGTGAATAGTGTAATTGTGTGTGCCAATCCCTATGATGGTTATTAACAATTTTCTTCAATATTTTTTCAAGGAATTTATTAGTTGATTCAACTTGACCATTAGATTGTGGGTAATAAGGTGTCAAAAAATGATGTTGGATATTAAAGGTCTCCAAGAATTTCTTCACATCATTATTCTTAAATGGTGTACCATTATTAGAGACTAATGCAAAAGGGAGTCCAAAGAAAGCAATAATGTGTTCTTGGATGAAATGACATATTACCTCAACTATTGTAGATCGAAAAGGAATGGCCTCTACCCATTTTGTGAAATAATTAGTTGCAGTGATGATAAATGTATGTCTAGCAGAAGAAGGAGGTGAATTTTTTTTATAATGTCTAATCCCCAAACCACAAAGGGCCATATTGGAATTTGAGTTTGAATTTCACTAGTAGGAGCATGATTCAAATTGCTATGTTCCTAAAATTTGACATTTTTGAACATAATTGAAGCAATCATGTTGCATGTTGCACCGATAATACCCGATATGGATAAGTTTTTGAACCAATGTTTTCCCTCCAAAATTTCCACCACAAGCACCTTCATGGGCTTGGTGAAGTGCTAGAGGTATCTCAGATTTGTTTAAGCATCTAATTAAGAGACCATTGAATGAACTTCGATACAACACCGACGAGAATTATATATTTAGATGCAAGCTTTCATAAACAAGCATGAAGGTTTTTGGTTGTTGGCTCAGGAAAGGTACCACTTTTCAAATAGTTGAATATTGTATCATACCATTCACTCAAGTTTTCCTCATTTTTCATTAAAAATTCTCTTGTTCTTTCGCTGATCGAAGGTTTCATGATAGGATGAATAGTGAATGTGAAGTTTTTTGAAGGATCTTGAGGGGATATAAGAGACCTGTGACACTTTCCATTGCATTTGCAAGCTGATTATCTTGTCGTTGGATGTTATCAATGGTAAATTTTTGAAACTTCTCTAACAAGTGCATGATAAGATCCTTGTATTTGGATAATTTGTCATGCTTGGATTGATATTTTCCATTTATTTGTTTAATTACTAATTGCGAGTCACCAAAGATCTTAATATCTTTCACACCCATGATCAAAGCAGCATGTAACCCAACAATTAATACCTCATACTCAGTTGTGTTATTCATACATAGGAAATTCAATCGATACGACAAGGGAATAGGCTTTCCTATGGGTGGAATTAATATAACCCCAACACCAGAACTTGTTCTACACTTGGATCCATCAAAATATAATTCCCATGTAGGAATGTCTATTGTCAACACACTGTCATTGTGAAAAGAGTCATTGCTAGGTAATGTTAGAGGAGAAGGAGCATCAGCTAAGTGGTCGGTCAAGGATTGGCCTTTGATTGCTTTTTGTGAAACAAACTTAAGGTCAAACTCTGTCAACAACATTACCCATTTAGCTAAACGTCCTGATAAGTCTATTTTATTAAAAAGATGTTTGAGAGGATCAAATTTTGTCAGGAATTATATTTCTGCATTTAGTAAATAGTGTCACAACTTACTATTAGTGAATACAAGAGCCAAACATTGTTTTTTGATTGGTGTGTATCATGTTTCATAATCGATTAAAGTTCGGCTAATGTAATAAATAGGATGTTATTTTCCATTATCATTGTGTTGAGCCAACAATGCTACAAGAGCATGGGTAGATGAAACTATGTAAAGGATGAATAGTTTGTTTGGTATAGTAGGTTGTAAAATGGGTAGAGTGGCAAGGTATTCCTTCAAACTCTCAAAGGCCTATTTACAATCCTCATTCCAATCAAAATGCACATCCTTCTTGAGGAGATGTGTGAAAGGTAATGTTCAATTAGCTAATGAGGAAACAAAATGACAGATGGATTAAATTCTTCCTTGTAACATGCTAAACCATAGATTTTTGGGAGGTGTGAAATGCTATGTGTGTGATCGAAAATAATATGCATAAATGAATTAAAATAAATACTATTCAAGCACACCAATAAGACATTGTATCAAAACAGAACATAAAAATTAAATAAATGCAAATTCAATATTCTGCTTTGATTGTCGTCCTATTGTCCTCTATCTTCAGTGTTTTTTGTCGATTCCAGCTTTTGCTCTCAGATTGTAGGCTAGGCTCAAAAAAATGTCTTCCTAAAGAACGAGATTTAAATGTGATGCATGATGCAAGATTAAGCTATGATATTGAATTGAACTAATATGCTTGAAATAAACATGATGCTATGATATGAGAATACTAAATGAATTAAATGCATGAACTCTAATTAATTGCCTATTACCAATGCTTGGATTCACACAGGTATTTATAGAGTTTTTTGAATGATTCTGATTGGCTGTCTTGATTGACGGTTGTGATAATTCCTGATAGATCAAATGGTTGAAGAAGGATGAAATTGAAGAGAAAATAGAAGAAAACTTGAGAACAAGAATTTTCTATTTTTATGAAAGAGGAAAAAGATAAGAAGATAAGAAATCATCTTTCTTTAAAAGAATAAAAGAAAGATTTAAAGCTGATAAATAATGAATTAAAAATTCAATTATTTATTTGTGGAGGATATTCAGCTTTTTCTTAATTAAATAAAATATTTAATTTAAGCTTTTAAAAGCGTAAGAAAGTTTGTGATAAGAAGAAAGCTTTTATTTAGGATTTTTTGAAAAGTAGGAAGATCCTCATAATTAAATAAAATATTTAATTATGATATGAGAAGATTTCAAGATTTTACAATTAAATAAAATATCTAATTGTGATTTAGAAAGAAAGCAAAAGATATTTAATTAAATAAGGTTTATTTAATTAAACCACTTTTATGAAATTAATTAAATGAAATATTTAATTAATTAGAAGAAGAATTAAAATAGAAGAAAGAGAAATATTTAAACTTAATTAAATCAAAAGATTTAATTTAAATTCAAACAATGATAATTAATTTAAATAAATAAAATGTATTTATTTAATTAATTAAGTGGACGTATGAAAATAATTCAATAAAATAAATTTATTTAATCATGAAGAAAGAATAAGATGAATGAACAATACAATTAAATTAATTAAATTTAATCATATGTAGAGGACTTTTAGATAAATTAATTAAATAATAAATATTTAATTAATTGTCAGGATTATAGACATGACCATTTTTATGTGTATACATTTTGCCCCTCTTTGAAGTGATGTGTGAAACACATTGCTTCAAAGAAAATAAAAAAAAATTTGCCACTGATATGTTTCTAATTTTTGATGTCGATGATGCCCCCTCGGGAGGTAAATCACGGAAGATGATATCGAGAATGGTAGGGAAACAGTGATTTAGCTCCCGATAGATGATGTTTGTGATGGCCCGGTGAAAAATAATATGAAAATAATAAAAAATGTCATTAACTCCCACCCTAAAAGACCCTTATAAGGTAAAAGGGGTAAAATGAAGTGTCATTTTCACCCTGCTGCTACAGTAAAAAGTGAGCTCTGATAGTGACTTGGTGAGATGGAGATCTCATTGCATAGGCATAGATTCAAGCGAGCGCGCCGATACCAAAGACCAGCTGTGTATGGACCACCGGTGAGTGATTCCAACCGTTTATGTTTTTGAATTTTGCATTTTGGATCGATTTTAAAAATGTTTTGGATCGGATTCAGTTTTTTTCACACGGTTTAGCGCATCTGAGAAAAGTTTTAGCGCATTTGACAAATTTCGTAGCACATATAGGAAATTCCATAGTGCATATAGGAGTAGGCAAAAAATGGATCCTTTAGCGCATTCGACAGATAGAGTAGCGCATCTAGGTTAGAATCGGCTAGGTTGGTCTTGTAGCGCATCTAGGGCACAAAATTGCGCATATAGGGCTAGGGTGTGAAAATGATAAAGTTGTGCTTTGGAGAGTTAGAGTGGCGCATCCATAGGATAGAATAGCGCATCCCGAGTTTTAGCGCATCGAGGAAACAGTTTAGCGCATATGAGAAAAACTTTAGCGCATTTGTGTTTTAGCACATATGGGCAACAAAATAGCGCATTTAGGAAATTTTTCACAGAACGCTTGTGTGATGAAAAATGATGTTTTGAAATTGCTTCCTTAGTCAATAGATAGATAAATTGTAGTACCATCATGCTGATATGATAGAAAATCTGATAGAGAACTGATAACTTTGCTTCCAAGATAGAAAACAAAGAGTAGATAGCTGATAACTTTGTGACTAATCAACAAAGAGTAATTTAATTGATTGATTGATTTTGTGGTTGATAATTTTGCTTCTCACGATTGAAAAACATAGAGTAGATAGTTGATAAATTTGCTTTCTGCAATAGAAACCAAATAGTAAAATGAGGATATAAATTTGCATTCATGATTGAAGTACAAATAGAAAAGGATATGTTGTGTTGATAAATTTGCTTTCCTGAAAAGAAAAAACAAATAGTAGATGATGATAGAATAAATTGATTTGATATTCAGATAGATCACATGATATGAGTCTAATTAATGTGTCCTTTGTGATGGTCAAACAAAATAGGAGGCTTTCAAAAGCCTCCAGATTAGAGAGCAGTTCCCACTATGTTGGGAGCGGATAGGAGAGCTTACCCCTGCCGAGTTACAGTTGATAGAGAATTGTGGATTGGGACCTTTGTTGGCGATGCCGCGAGGCATTCGGGCCAATAGGGCACTGTTGACCACCTTGGTAGAGAGATGGCACTCAAAGCATAACACTTTTCACTTGCTGACTGGTGAGATGAGTGTGACGCCTGAGGATGTGTACAGGATTCTTGGGATCCCAGTTGTTGGTGCCCTTGTGGTTTATGACCACAAGGAGATTGGTGGGACCGAGGCGCTGTGACGGATATGCGGCGATGCTAGCATATGTGGTTACTGGATAGACTGGGAGGATTTCAGTAGGTATCCAACCTTAGTTGTTGTATTGGCTGCATTTATCGGAGGGTTCCTTGGACCGGACCATCGGTAGAAGGGATTCGCCATTGGTTGGGGTAGGATGCTGGAGTGGTTGGTGACACAGCCACGGAGATTCGCCTGGGGGAGCTGTGTATTGGCCGACATGTATCATGATCTCCATCAGGTTGTATATTGAGGATCCACTAGCTTGGCGAGTGGAGTGACGCTTCTTCAGATCTGGGCGTGGGAGCATATTGTGATCACGAGACCTCATTGCACAAGAGATAGGCCAACAGGGAGACCGTATGTGTATGCATATTCTGGTGCACTTGTCCAGCAGAAGCTGGGCAAGGTAGAGTATTGGCGATGGGTATTAGATGACATTGATGCAGTGATATGGAGACCCTACATGGATTGTGAGGCATGGGCAGCCGATCACTTGGAGATGCCATTTGTCTGCAGGCTGCGATATCTGATAGGGCGGATCCCCTTTATTATTGAGAGATTTTTGGCATTACGGGTCCTGAGACAGTTTGGATTTACATAGGGGATGCCCCAGGGCGTTGCTCATTATGGGCGGCGCAAGGGTGATCCAGGATGGGGACCATGCATTTGATACCAGGTAGCATACACCGAGTATTCTACCTTACAGCCCGAGGTATGGACCGACAGGCCAGAGGTGCAGGATGCAGGGATGACAGATGATTATGCACAGTACTTTCATACGCATTCATTTCCATGATTTACAGTTCCATATGAGCCATGGGCGATTGGGGTAGCACCACAGCCAGGGGCAGGGAGACAGGAGGATGTGGCTAGTGGAGAGCAGGTGCTGGGTGGCGGAGAGCAGGTGATGGAGGAGGAGGAGGGAGATGAGGAGGAGGGAGATGAGGAGGGTGAGGAGAGCGGAGGAGGAGATGAGGACAAGGACAACTCGGATGACAGAGATGATAGGGGAGATGATGGGGATGAGGAGAGGCAGCAGAGGTTGGATAGTCTTGGCAGAGCACCGATTCTTCGGCAAGCCAGATCCGATGGTAGACCACTTACAGTGATTAGGGTGTCATCCTCTTCTCAGTAGACACATATTGTTGCATTACAGGCTCAGGTTCAGACCTTTCAGGGACAGCAGGCACAGGTGAAGAGTCAGCTAGCTCAGGCTCAGAGTGTCATAGTGCAGTTACAGGCACAACTTTCATAGGCCCAAATGTAGATACAGGCTCAGGCTCAGGCATAGGCTCAGGCACAGGTATAGGTACAGGCTCAGATGCCCGCCCCTGATTTACTGGTGACACAGTTGGTAGCGGAGAGAGATGCTCTTAGATGACAGGCACTGGAGGCCGAGGGTGTGACACAGAGACTCATGGGTACCGTAGAGAGTACCTCATTACGGGAGGCCATTGCAGAGGGATTTGAGGCAGCTAGAGAGGCTGAGTACTACAGAGTTCGATATGAGGAGTTATGCCCTCCTGAGTGGCGAGAGCCTTATCCACGATCACATAGCAGGACGAGGACCCGATCACGGACATCGACACATGGCAGAGAGGTTACAAGGCCTCGACAAGATCCTGATGCAGGGACTAGTGGCAGGCCACCTCCTTCCGGACCAGCTCCTTCAGGTGCATCTACCAGCTAGTGTTTGGGACTGATATAATTTTGCACATATGCAGGGCATGTATATTGAGTTTTGATCATATCTCATGTATCATGTTTTAAACTTTGTAGTTTCATTGGACATTGGACATTGGACATTTGTATTATTTTGATGAGCGATGATATGCAGCGGCGATGATTTTGATGATGATATGTTTGTGCATTTTTGATGTGATATGGATGCTACTTGTATGTATGTATGATATGAGATGGATTTTGATATGTTTTTATTTTTTTTGTGGACTAATCTTATGATGCAGGATGATCTAATGATATGATGCAAATGGATGATCTAGGATGTAGATGCAATGATTTGTGAGAATGTAAATATGAGTTGTTGATTTTTGATTTTTGTTTTAAATGCAGAACTGAATAGTATGTGTATGAAATGTGTCATGAAATTATGATATGGAAATGGTAGATAATGAATGTGATACTGATAATGATACTTGATGAAAAGATAAATGATATGTTTGGTAATGCTTATGTAATGAAAATAGCAATGCGATGATAAATGAAATGATGAATGAGTGCAATGGTAATGAAATGATATGAGATGATAATAGCGAATGATAAATGATAAAATGATAATGATAAAAATGATTGAATGAGAAATGAGAATGGTAATGATAACGAGAATGATAAATGATAAATGAAAAATGAGAATGATAATGATAATGATAATGATGGATAAAGGATAATGAATGATAAATGATAATGATAAGAAAATGATAATGAATGATAAATGATAATGATGATAAAATGATAATGAATGATAAATAATAATGATAGATGATAATGATAAATAATAATGATAGATGATAATGATAAATAATAATGATAGGTGATAATGATAACGATAATGATAATGAATAATAATGATGATAAAATGATAATGGATGATAAATGATAATGATAAAAAATGATAATGAATGAATGAGAAGGATAATGATGAAATAAATGAAAGAAATGATAAATGATAATGACAAAATGAATAAATGAGAAATGAGAATGGTAATGATAATGATAAAATGAATGAATGATAAATGAGAATGATGATGATAATGATAAAATGAATGAATGATAAAATGAATGAATGATAAATGAGAATGATGATGATAATGATAAAAATGAATTAGTAATAAATGAATCAAATGTCCAAATGTCCTCCACAAAGAGTTCAAAACTATATGACAACCGTTAATGTTTTCATTTAGCTGTTCAAAACACTGATGTGAATCCAATATGCAGATATATACAATGATCTAACAAATATGCAACTAAATGAAATTAACCAATTTGTTGATCCTGTTATAAGCCTTCTTGAATCATCATAGAGCATTTAAAATGTTGGAAGTATGTACAAGCATCAGAGGGGGAATTAGCGCCAATGATGACCTGAGTACAACTTTCATGATTTTTGATATAGCAAGTGAACACAAGCATCGAGGTATAATTGAACCAAGATGACCTGAGCATTTCTTGCATAAAAAGACAAAGATTAACCACCCTTTTGATGCAAATGTGGAACTGTAATTGATGATATTGCTTTGTTCATCATGTCTTGTGACATATTTGCATCAGATTGACCGTTAACCTCAAGACAACAGACAAAAGAAAAATCATTCTCGTTCCTTGCCACTCTAGTTCAGTACATCATCGAGTGTGCTCCAGAGTTATGATATCGAAAATCAAACAACCTTCGGTCAAACATGTAATACTGTTATTTCATACATTATTCAGATTTTTGGATTATCCAATAGACAATGATATGGTATCTGTGGAAAAGTGTTTCATGAGAAGGCTTGATGATCAAATAAGGTTTCGCGTGAATTGATTGTTTGTTTGCATGATCGGATCTTATGACATGGTTCAGCTGTCTTAGCATGCTATGAAAGTTAAGTGCCCCCAGTTGAGTGTTTGCCTCGTTTATTGACATAACTTGTGAAAAGGAATATGTACAATGATCAAGCCATGGTAAGATGTTTTATCACTCTAGGCAAATGATGGCAGGATGATGCGATTATAACCCTAAGATTCGAAAAAGATGCAGAAAAAGGAAAGCTAAAAAGCCAAAGTGCAAAACAGGAACTAATAGATGGAGAGGTACAGATAGCGTCTGTTTGCCAGATTTTCACTATCGATGGATAGATTACCTTATTTTGATGAGCCATTAATAGATCACGATGGCGTTTTCACCCTTATGATGATGATGATTTTTATTTTTCTTTTTTTTTTCTTAATTTTTTTTTTTTTTTTTTAATTTTTCTGCTGTTTTTGTATTTCTTCAGGACTTTTTCTTCGCTTTTTGTATTTCGGACTTTTTCTGGATGATGATACTGACTTAAACATAATATTTCTTGAGATGCATGTGTTGATGGGTTCATCAAACAGGTCTCCTTCTGGCGTTGATAACTTGTATGTTCCCGAACCGCATACATCGTAATAACCACGTAAGGGCCTAGCCAATTTGGTTCAAAATTTCCTTTCTCTCCTTGTTGATTGCGTGGGTTTTCTTTCAGAACTAGATCACCCACCTGAAAGGTACGTGGCTTTACTTTGTGATTATAGCTGTGAGACATCATCTGTTGATATGCTTTCAAATGGTCAGCTGCTCTCTATCTCTTTTCATCTAAAAGTTCTAACTCTTGTAGTCGGGAAACTCTGTATTCATCATCTGTTATGAGACCTTTCAGTGATACTCTTAGTGAAGGTATTTCAACCTCTAAAGGCAATATGGCTTCTGCTCCATAGAGAAGGGAAAAAGGTGTTGCTCCTATTGGCGTTCGGACACTAGTTCTGTAAGCCCACAAGGCGGGATTGAGTTGAACATGCCAATCTTTCCCTGAATCATTGACGGTCTTCAAAATCTTTAGTATAGTCTTGTTTGAGGCCTCTGCTTGGCCATTCCCTTATGGATAGTAAGGTGTGGAATATCTATGTTGAATATGGAATCTTTCACAAAGTTCATCAACATCCTGATTCTTGAAAGGTCGACCATTATCTGTAATAATGGCATTAGGAATACCATATTGACAAATAATGTAGCTGAGTATGAAGGATGAAATTTGTTTTCCGGTGACTTTAGATAGAGGTACTGCCTCAATCCACTTAGTGAAATATTCTGTCACCGTGATGATGAACTTATGCCCATTTGAGGATGAAGGATGAATTTTCCCTACTAGATCTAACCCCCATTGAGAAAATGGCCAGGTTGGTGTGAACAAATGAAGTTCTTGTGTAGGAGCATGAATAAGATTCCCATGAATCTGACATTTTGGGCATGTTTTAACAAAAGTGAATGATTCCCTCTCCATTGTAGGCTAGTAGTAACCCATTCTAATCAATTTATTGGATAAGGTTAGTCCACTCGAATGAGTACCACAAATTCCCCCTTGAACTTCTTGTAAAGCTTTGTCGGATTCGTCCCGTTCAAGACATCGAAGTAAAGTACCATCAAGACCACGGCGATAAAGGGTATCAGCGATAAGGGTATAGCGAGAGGATTGTCAGATAAAGTTACGTTTTTGGTTACGGGATAAGTCAAGTGGTAAAATGTCATCTTTTAGGTAGGCATAAATCTTACCATACCAGGGTGAATCGGATCCTACCAAATGGCAGATAACTTGGCTTTCGGGTGTGTCATAAGTAGGTGTAAATAATTGTTCCACCAGAAATTCATAGCGAGTCTATTTTTCTAGGAGTTGTACCAATGATGCGATCGTAGCCATAGCGTCAGCTACTTTGTTATCGAGCCTTGGAATTTTTGTGAATTGGATGTCCACAAAGTACTTCTTGAAGTCATCAACCATCTTCTTGTATGGCAATAATTTATCATCTTTAGTCTGATAATCATCATTGATTTGGTTAATGACTAACTGTGAGTCACCATAAACTTGTAGCTCAGTAATCCTCCATTCCAATGCTATCTTTAGTTCGGTGATTAGTGCTTCATATTCGGCTATGTTATTGGTGCATGGAAACATTAGCCTATATGACCGAGGAATGGTATGTCCTTGAGGGGTGACAAAGAGAATGCCTGCCCCCGATCCATGTTGAGTAAAAGAACCATCAAAGTATAAGGACCATAGCTGCTTAGATTCTGCAGTGAAAACATCAGCATCTGAAATTCAATGTGTAAGGGGTGCTCTGTTTGTAGAGGAGCGTCTGCTAGTTGATCAACAATAACTTGTCCCTTGATTGCTTTGCGATCAATGTAGTGGATGTCAAACTCACTCAAAATCATAACCCATTTTTCTAACCTTCCTGTTAGTGATGCTTTACTGAGTAGGTACTTGAGTGGATCAATTTTTGAAATAAGATTGATTGTATGAGTTAGCATGTAATGTCAAAATTTTTGTGAAGCAAAGACTACTGCTAAACAAGCCTTCTCAATGAAAGTATAGTTGAGTTCATGACTTGTTAGTGTTCTGCTGATGTAATAGATTGCACGTTCTTTCCCTTCACGGTCTTCTTGTGCTAATAATGCCCCCAAGGATGTCTCGGTTGCGGCAATATACAAGATCAATGGTTTATCTGGATTTGGTGGTACTAGAACTGGTGGGTTCATCAGGTACTACTTGATTTGTTGAAATGCCATTTCACGTTTGTCATCCCATCTAAAAGGAACATTCTTATGCAGGAGATGTGTGAATGGTAGACTTTTGTCAGCCAATTGTGAAATGAATCTTCTGATGGACTGAAGTCGCCCCTGTAATGATCTCAATTGACTGATGTTCTTTGGGGGAGGCATCTCCATGATTTCCTGAACTTTAGCAGGATCTACTTCAATTCCCTTTTCTGAAACTATATATCCTAAAAGTTTTCCAGATGTGACCCCAAAAACACATTTATTAGGATTTAGGTGAACTTTGAATTTTTCCAATCTGGTAAATATTTTTGATAGTATCTCCAGGTGTCCTTCTCTAGTGTATGATTTTTCCAATATGTCATCCACATAATCTTCCATGAATGTGTGCATCATGTCATGAAAGATCGTAGTCATAGCTCTTTGATAAGTAGCCCCAACATTCTTTAGGTCGAAAGGCATGACATTCCAACAGTACGTTCCCCACGGACAAGTGAAAGCTATTTTCTCTTGGTCTTCTGGTGCAATCTTAATTTGGTTGTAACCGGAGAAACCATCCATTAATGAATACATGGCATGGCTTGCTGTTAAATCAACTACAGTGTCAATACTTGGAAGCGGAAAATCATCCTTAGGGCAAGCTTTGTTAAGATATCTGAAATCAGTGCACACTCTAATGCGTTTATCCTGCTTTGCTACTGGGACAATATTGGAAATCCATTTTGCATAGGTAATTGATCTTATAAATCCTGCATCTTGGAGTTTCTTGAGTTCTTCTTTAACTAGCAGTGCAACATGAGGATGCATCTTTTTGAGTTTTTGTTTCACTGGTTTAGCTCCTGGTTTAATAGACAAATGATGCATTATGAGATCCAGATCAAGACCTGGCATGTCCGCATATGACCAAGCAAAATTGACCTGATTTTCTTTGAGAAAGTTCATGAACTCTGGGATTTCTTTATCTGTCATTGATTCAGCTACCTGTAGAATCCTTGGATTATCTGTAGTTGCAATATTGATTTCCTTTGTAGGCTCGACCAAGATGGGCGATCTCTCATGATAGTGCTCTGGGAGAGTGTCAAGTTTCCCATCAGCTAGTGCCTTGAAAAGGTTTTCACCATCTGATACGCTCTTTATTTTATCTTTTGTCTAATCTAGTACTGCCAGATTCTGGTTTTCACCACTAGATCATTTTTCTTTATTTTCATTTTTGCAGCTAGGAGACTTGACACTCTCCTGATTAAAGACTTCATACCGAAAATCGCTAGTGGAACAATTATTTACATCATCTGCGGAAAGGAAGTTTATGATAGCTTCGTCATTTGGAAAAATAGGTATATCAATAGGTTCAGTTAGATCCCAGTCAATGAGATCAGGATGGATTAAAGGTAACAAGTCATTTGGTCGTGTGAAATCGGCGATGGTTAGGGTCAAAACAGAGTTATCAGTAGGATCCAAGGCATGAGGTAGATCAATGATGGTACTATTCTCCTGATAGTCTTGTTCGTTAAGATCCGACTCAGTATCACTAGACTCATAGTTGCTTTGTAGTCCAAATTCTTGTGGTTGGGACCCTGAACCTTCTCCTTTGATTAAAGTTGGTGTATATTTGTGTATGACTCTACCTCTTTATCTCTCCAAAATTCATCATCATGGATGGTATCCCATTCATATTCAGCAGAATCTGTATCAAAATTATTTTCTATGAACTTCAGGATTGATGCCAAACATGCCGCTTTCTTATCAGAGCCTTCTTGTAGTGCAAAAACATTACCCTGTGATTGGTTGGATGGGGTAGCATCATAGCCTAGTCCAGTTTTATCATATGCAGCAAGCCCTGGAAGATGGATAGGCTCAACTACGCCTTCTTTTTTTTTTCCAAGAGGACCATTGTCATATCCCATCTTTTGCATGATGGAATATCCTTTCCCATATCTGTCAGTTGGTAAGGTGACATTTAGAACTGTTTCATCTTCATCCTTATAAAGCCAATTCAGAATTGCTGTATCTTCAGGATCCCCCAGAGGGAATTTTTCTTTGATAAATTGTCCATTGAACTTGGTAGTTGGTTCTGTTTGTAGTTGTGCTGATGTTGATGCTACTGATATCTATTGTTGTGTAATAGAAGGTTGTCCATGTGATCAAGGTGATGTAGGTAGATTAGCAAGAGAGAGAGAATATTCCCCAACTCCACTTTCCTTGAACTGTAGTTTCTTATCAAAGCTTTTGGCTAATTGACTGATTTGTGTATCATTCTTAGGAGAAGTATTAGCAAGCGCTTCTCGATTGTTTGGAACCAAAGTATCCTGACTAGCTTTGATGTTAGCACAAGTTTGGGTGTTTGAATTATCAGCTGATATAGTGATTTCCTGTCCGTCATATGGAAACTTAAGACATTGATGGTACATGGATGGAATAGCTTGCATTTCATGGATCCAAGGATGACCCAACAAGATGTTATATGCCAGATCCCGTTCTAATACTTGACAAAAGTTATTTTTGATAACAGGTCCCACTCTGATTGGTAGCATGATTAGACCTTTAGACATTCTTTCCTCATCATCATAGGCTTTAATAGTAATCTTTCTTCTAGGATCAATGGAGTCCTCAGAAAATCCTAAAGCTTGGACTAACTTCAAGGTACATATATTCAAACTAGCCCCTCCATCTATTAGGACACGTTTTACACGAAACTTATGGATCATGACCTCTAAGTATAATGATGAATTGTGGGGATGAGTCATGGAAACATCATCTTTGTCAGAGAATGAAAGACATGTGGGTGAGGACAAATGTCCTACCATGGCTTGAAATCGGTTCACATCCAAATCCGTGGATACAGTTGTTTCAAAAAGGGCCTTGTCTAAAATTTCCTTATGTGCAGGAGAAATATTTAGGAGTTCTAAAATGGAAATTTGGGCTGGAGTTTTTCAAAGTTGGTTAACTAAGTCATATCGATGTGGAGGGAAGATCTCAGTGGATTTCGAAGAAGCACCCTTCAAGACAACTTTAGCTTGCGCTCTCGTTGTGACATTAACTTGTCCATTGTCTATCTTTTCCTTGATTTTTATAACGTTGACTCGCTCATCATCCATATAGAGGTGACGGATTATAGTGTCATCGATTTGGTTCACATTTTTGTTAGAAGACTCTCCCTTTTGATGATTTGGTAGAGGGTTGCGAAATGCTTGGTGATCTTCATTGGATTTTTGTTGTCCTTCTACTGTGATAATGCCTTTGTCAATTAGGTCTTGAATAGCATGCTTCAAAGCTTGACAGTTGTTTGTACGATGACCTCTGCACCTATGATAATCACAATAATAAGCTTCATTCCATGATGGAGGTTTTATACTAGGTTCATAATTGCGTTGAGGTGGCAAAGTAAGGACATTTTTTTCCATAACCTCTTTGAAAGCAGATTCCAAGGATTGTCCTAGTGGAGTGAAAGTTCTCTTATTAGAGAAGAATGAAAAGTGTTGTGGATTCATGTTTGAGGTATTCCCTAAGGTGTTGTTGTTGTTGTTTCCACGGTAGTTTTGGTTGTTGACAGTCCCCTGATTGTTGTTCGTTGGAGGGGGAAGATTGTTTCCTTGATTCGCGACTGAATTGACATTGTTGTAATTATTGTTACGAGTAGTATTTGGTGTACTCAAAACAAATGTCTTAGACGTGACATTATTTGCATCTACAACACCATCGTTTACAATGTTTTTGTTGCGAGTCCAAAATTTAGACTTGTCTTGATTGTTGTAATGGTTAGATGAGCTAGGGTTGTCCCTGTCAAGTTTTATTGTCCCTCTTTTGACCAAAGCACTTTCGATGGTGATGGCATCCTCAATCAATTTCTCAAAGGAGGGTGGACAATGTAGATTTAAGCGATAGCTCATTTCTGAGTTTAGGCTATTGATGAAAGTAACCATTTTTTCCTTTTCAGGAACATGACGTGGATACCTAGCGAACATTCTTCTCCATCTTTGAAGAAAGGTAGTGAAGGGTTCACCAGGTTTTTGTGCAACTTTGCAAAGATCAATCATGGTGATTTGGTGTTGGATGTTGTAGGTGTATTGTGTTATGAACAAATTGATCAATTCCTCAAATGTTTGAACAGGAGGTGTAATCTTAGATAACCATTCCATAGAGTTAACTCCAAGGCTCCGAGGGAATAATTGCAGTAAGTGTCTTCATGTGCAAACTCTAAAGTCATGTTTCAGAAGTCTCTAACGTGGTCAATTGGATCCGATTTCCCATTATAACGATCAAATTTGGGAATTTCACAATGTTTAGGAAATGGAATCATATTGAGATTTCTATCAAAAGGATAAGGACATATGTCATCAAGAGTGTATTTCTTTGTTGTGGTTCCCCCTTGTAACTCTTTGATTTGTCCTTGGAGTGCCTTAAATTGTTGAGTAAGAGCAGTAAGATCAGATGGGGATGTTTCTTCTTCTTTGCTCTTTAATTTCTCAGTATCAAAATCCTTAGGCAGTTTAGCTCCTTGATCGGCTAGGAAGAGAAAATACTTTTCTTTGTCACGTTGCAGGATCTTTTCTATGGCTTTAAGAAACTTGGGGTCTTGTTCAACCTCTCTAATGTGAAGTTCTTCCTCTTTCTCATTGTCACTATCTACGGGAGTTTTGTTCATGTCTTTATACTTATGAGATGGATTTTCCTCTGTATTAGCCATATTGTCGTCACTGAAAAGAGGATTGCGATTCACACTAAAATGAGGATTACCACGTTCACCTTCTTCTTGAATGTTATGGGTAGGACTCTCTCATTGAGACTCTTCTCCTATTTTGTTGTATTGAGATCTTGTAAAAATAGGCATATGAAAGGAATCTTATGATATGATCAAAAAGGTCACTGAAGGATTTGACTAGGATGTGTTGAATATTCAATCGAAGGTTGTGGTATATTCTCAAACTCAAGAGGTTGATTAAGATTATGATGTTGAGATAACGCTAATCTTTGATAATAAGCTTGAGTAGCTAAAGGTTCTACAGTGTAATCGTCAGTGAATCCTCTAATGTAGTCTTGGTATCTATGGAGAAATTTGCGATAATGGAGCAAGACGTGTCGACTCTTATACAAAAATTCTCTGTGATCTAAGGTTTCTTTGTAACTTAAGTTCGTTTTGGGTTTCTTGATCCTATTGGAGACTAATTTCTTGACGAACTTGGTTGATTTCCACTTCCTCAACATGGGAGAGAAATGTCAGAAATTCGGGTCTGTAAAATTTTTGACAGAAACCTAAAAGTGCTATTTTGTTCCCTAAATGCGCTGCAGAAAGAGGTATATGCGCTGGAGAAAGAGTCAAATGTGCTGCAGAACACCTTGAATGCACAGAAACAGAGCTTAGATGCGCTAAACCAAGAAGTATATGCGCTAAAACAGTCCCTAAATGCGCTGGAAGATTACTCAGATGCGCTGAACTAGGAAGTTGATGCGCTAGAATAGATTGTATATGCGCTACAGTTTTTCCTAGATGCGCTAAAACAGTTTCAAAGACAGTTTTTGACCAGTTTTGAAAATTTTTAGCTGAAGTTTTTCATGTTCATTTTGGATGATCCTTTATCTGAATTAATGTTTTTGAAAGCACAACAAATAGTCTGATTTAAGTTGATCGTAACCAAGCACAGAATAAGACAAGCACAACCTAGGTTAGGCCAGACAATATCCGCTAGATTCCACGTAACCGCATATCTGTAGCGTGTGAATTCAGAAGCTTGGCTGCACGGGCTCCCCCTTACAGTGCACTCTCTTCTCAGGCCAACCAAGCTTCCAACCCCATGAAACTCCCATGGCGAGCTGATCACCTCTACTACAAACTGCGAAAGTGTGGATGCCTTCACACCGTCGGTCTTTAGCTAGCAAATAGAAGGATTTTGGCTTACTACACAAGAGTTTTTAGTTGGGACCCGTTAAGTGGCCATACATGGGGCAAGAGATTAATCACCATTAAGGTGGCACTCACCAAGAGGTTAAGCTCAACAGGGGTTTAAGGGAGTACAACTGTCCGTTATGACACATCCGCACAAGCAACCTTAGGTTTTCCTTAAAGGTTTACATTTATAACGGTTGGGGTAGCTTGGCCTTTAGCTATTGCCGGTTTGAGTCACGTTGAGGTGATGAAATCCCCAGGCAGGCCCAATTTCTAGAGTCAATAACTGTTTCTCTTACACCCAGGATCGCACAAGTGTGCAAGGGGAGAGGATACTTTGATTATCAAGTCAAGGTTACATAGGGAAAAGTGGGTCTAGTTTTCTGATCACCTAGTTTGCACAGGGTGAGAGCATAGTCACCTACCACTTTCAAACATAGTCAAGAAGAGTAGACAAATTCATTTTAGGTGCACCAAAATCAAAATGATTTAATCTAAGTGAATATTTTGCTTCACAACAGACATGGGGTTCATTTTAACTGCATGATAAAGATGTGGTGGCTACCCTAGATTGATCCATTTTAAATCCAGCAAGAACGAAAGAAAGAAAGAAATTCTGTCTGTGGAAGGCGTCAGACTCAGAATCTCTGTTACAACCCAGATGCGTGACTCTGTTACTTAGATGCGCAGAAACAGAACATATATGCGCAAAAAAAAAATATAGATGCGCAAAAACAAAACCTATATGCGCAAAAACTGAACCTATATGCGCAAAAACTAAACCTATATGCGCAAAAATAGAACGTATATGCGCAAAAACAGAACCTATATGCGCTAATCTAAATGCAATTTTTTTTAAAAAAAATTTTCCGAAACATATTTGAATGTACTAAATGATGTCCTATATGCGGTAATTAAACTCCTATGTGCTCTTCAGAAATGCCCATATGCGCCACTCTGTTTCCCAAATGCGCTGCAGAAATTCCCAGATGCGCCGAAACAGTCTTCAGATGCGCCAAAGTACCTACAAAAAGAAAAAAATTCAGATCTCCCAGATGCGCTGCCAGATGCCAGAAAACCTGCAAGAAAACCTGCGAGAAAGAAGTCTAAAATGGGGGCATAGGCCCCACAGTGGGCGCCCGAAATGTGTGATCAAAAATAATATGCATAATGAATTAAAATAAATACTATTCAAGCACACCAATAAGACATTGTATCAAAACAGAACATAAAAATTAAATAAATGCAAACTCAATATTCTGCTTCGATTGTCGTCTTATTGTCCTCTATCTTCAGTGTTTTTGTTGATTCCAGCTTTTGCTCTCAGATTTGTAGGCTAGGCTCAACAAACTGTCTTCCTAAAGAACGAGATTTTAAATGTGATGCATGATGCAAGATTAAGCTATGATATTGAATTGAACTAATATGCTTGAAATAAACATGATGCTATGATATGAGAATACTAAATGAATTAAATGCATGAACTCTAATTAATTGCCTATTACCAATGCTTGGATTCACACAGGTATTTATAGAGTTTTTCGAATGATTCTGATTGGCTGTCTTGATTGACGGTTGTGATAATTCCTGACAGATCGAATGGTTGAAGAAGGATGAAACTAAAGAGAAAATAGAAGAAAACTTGAGAACAAGATTTTTCTATTTTATGAAAGAGGAAAAGATAAGAAGATAAGAAATCATCTTTCTTTTAAAAGAATAAAAGAAAGATTTAAAGCTGATAAATAATGAATTAAAAATTCAATTATTTATTTGTGGAGGATATTCAGCTTTTTCTTAATTAAATAAAATATTTAATTAAGCTTTTAAAAGCAGAAGATCTCATATTTAAATAAAATATTTAATTATGATATGAGAAGATTTCAGAAGATTTTACAATTAAATAAAATATCTAATTGTGATTTAGAAAGAAAGCAAAAAGATATTTAATTAAATAAGGTTTATTTAATTAAATCCCTTTTATGAAATTAATTAAATGAAATATTTAATTAATTAGAAGAAGAATTAAAAATAGAAGAAAGAGAAATATTTAAACTTAATTAAATCAAAAGATTTAATTTAAATTTAAACAATGATAATTAATTTAAATAAATAAAATGTATTTATTTAATTAATTAAGTGGACATATGAAAATAATTAAATTAAATAAATTTATTTAATCATGAAGAAAGAATAAGATGAATGAACAATACAATTAAATTAATTAAATTTAATCATATGTAGAGGAATTTTAGATAAATTAATTAAATAATAAATATTTAATTAATTGTCAGGATTATAGACATGACCATTTTTATGTGTATACACTATGACTCTCTTTTGCTCAATTAGGGTTTTTCACCTAAAGGAAAGAGATAGATCCCATACCCAAAATATAGGTGGTTCACTTAAATTAATGCATGTATGATGGAATTATGCCTAAATGCAATGATCTATATGCAAAAAATTGATAAGATTGATTGATTATTAATGCAAAACCTAAGAAATAGGAATTGTTTGAAAACACAGTGTGATATGCATAAATGAACTAGAAACATGCACAAATGAAATCATAACTTAATGAAACCAAACAGAGTGCACTTGGAGATGAAATGATGATGCCAAAAGGTTCTAGAATGTCACAGAAATCACTATTGATGACTAGTGGGACTCATTTTCCACTGATGGTGAATCATTCATTCTTTTGGTAAACTTTGTTGAAACTGGTTTCCAAGTGTTGGGAACTGAAAACTAATGAAATCACCTTTTTCAGCCTAGCAATGGGACTCATTCACCACTGATGGTGAATCATTCCTCCTCCAAAAATCTACAAATTTTGAAGTCAACTCTGTGGGTCCAAATCTACACTTGTCTTCTTGTCGGGTTGACAAAACCAAATCTGTAGAAAACGGGTTGAATGTTGTCTCCAAGCTTGAATTAGGGTTTGGTTGACTTGAATCACATTGATGAATTTTTGACCACTTTTCAACACCTATTTCTTTGAAAAATCTACCTACAAGACCTACAAACACACATGCAAAGAGGGGGAAAATGGTTAAGGGTTAGAGTATAGGATTTGCCTTGGTCAAATCCCACTTTGGTAATGATGTCAGGAATTAAGTTTCTTTTAATGATGTTTATTAGGTTTTTATTCAAAACCACACTTAATTAAGGCCTATAAGTGCATAAAGGGGCGAAATAAAGCATAAGAAAGGTGTAATTAGTGATGACAAGCCTAGAAAAGCATGAAATCTTGTTACAATACTTCACAACACTTTGAAATAGGACTTGATAAGGGATAAAAAGATGATATTTAGATGAATTATAATAAGAAGAGTCTAGAAAAGTGTAGAAATTTGTTACAAAACTTCACAACACCTTCACAAGACATCATAATTTGAATATTCAAGACCTAATGTGAATGCATAAGTTACAGTGCAACATTAAATCTAAGCAAAATAAGCCAAGAATCACAAGAAAAAGACCTAAATGACCATGAAAATGTCCAAGATCCATTTTTCTACGATACATTTAGCCCCCACTTTAGTGAGAGGATGAACTTGCTTCAAACTCACACTAAAGTAGCCATGCATATCGAGAGGGATCCAAATGCATTTATGCTAGCAAGATGGAATGACAATGATCAAGAGGGATGATATATCCCCTAGGATGAAGATCCCATGAAAAACTAAACATAAGAACAAAGGAATACACATGTGAAAGAGAAAAAGAGAAGGAAGAGGAAAAGTTGGATCAAGCTTTGATCGTTTGTCCAACTAGTTGTGGATCAGATCTAGGTTGTTTGTCCAAAAAATAAAATGCATACTCACTCTAAGGAGATGGAACTCATGGATTTCCACTAAGTGAGAAGGCCCAAAAGGTGAGAAACATATGCTCAACTAGTATGTACTCACAAACACATAGGTGGCTATGGGGAAAGTTATGGCTCAGAATGGGCTTCCCACTCAACCATATCAAAGTTATACCTCCTGATAACTTCAATAAAGCGCCACAAAGGAAAATGTCGGTTCATGCTTCATGAGACAAGCAAAGATTCATATGCTTAGAACTCATGAAAAATAGGATGGCACCACAGTAATGCAAGTTGTGTTATGCAAGGTGGCCATGTGAATGTAAAAATGTAAAATGCAAGAGAAATGTTCAAATGAATCTTGTTTAGTTCATACAAGGTCTATCACTTAGGGAAAATTGTGTCTAATGTCTCCAAGAGAGGACCAATCAAAGAATAGAATATTCATAACTTAGGGGATGCAATGCATCACATCAAGCCACCAAGAGGAATGTAATATGCTAAGATAGATCACACTTATGAAGGACAACATATCCAATGTCATCCACAAAGTCGAAAAACACATCGTATGAAGTGACAAGGCTACACTAAGAACCAAGAAAAATACAAAAATAAATAATGCCAATGCATGCCTCCACTTTAAAAAAATTGCTACACACCGTTCTTTAAGCAATTACTTTAAAATAGTGAATGAAAAATGCAAAATGAAACAAGACACAGGAGCCAACTTGAAAAACCCCTATGCCAAGTCATATGTTTCCAAGTAAGGCTTTGTCATGCAAATGAAAAAGGAACAAAAGAAAGAGGGTTTTCCCCCAAAAAGGAACACACCAAACACATAAGGGATCTATGGATTTGGGGTCAGTATATGTGTTTCTACAATGTTTTGATTAAAGAGCTCAAAACTATCATCATTCCCCAAATACATAGAACTGGAAGAATGACACAAATAGAGCGAAAATAGAAGAAAAAGAAAGTCTATTTTGGGTCAACATGGAAGAGACATAGGTCATCTCAACACTTTCCATCATCCTCAAAAGGAAAACACAAGCGAAAATAAAACGAAAGGGTGAAAGAAAAGGAAAATATTTTGGGTCAACATGAAGGAGACATTTCGGTCTCAATGCCTTGCATCATCCCCAAAAGGAAAAGACAAGAAAGAGACAAAGTAAAAAAGGAAAAGGGATTGTTTGGGTCAACATGGAAGAGACATAGGTCATCTCAACACTTTGTGTCATCCCCAAAAGGAAAACACAAAACAAAAAAGAAAAAAAAAAGGTAAAGTATGACATATAGAAGAATGGAGGTACAAATAGAGGAAGCACACAAAGAGAGGGAACACAATACGCACATACAGTCACACCAAAGAAAAGGAAAATGTACAAGGCTAGTAATGCAAATGCAATTCAACCATTAACTGAGTTATTGGCTTCACAATCTCAAGTAGTATAAGCAAAAGATGAATAACGTAGTTAAGAGACAAGGAAAAATTCATTACTAGGACAAGGCTAACAACTTCTTTCCCCCACTGAGTGTGAGGAAAGAATGAGCCAAGGTAGTTGATGGGAAGGATCATGCAATAGTGAGAATGGAAAATTCTACAAATATTGCATGATGAGAGGATTTGATTTAGGGAATTATGTCAAGCTGGGTAAGTATTTTGAGTATATTCTGTAAGGTGTGACATTCATCTGTGAGATGCCCTAGGTTCCTACGATATGCACAACATTTTTCATTTTTAGGATGTTTGATTCTTATGGGAGGAGGCATGTAAATCCATCCTCTGTTAATAAGTGCTTCCAATTTTTTTTCCATACTTGTGGGATTTTGCATAAAGGATAGATCTATGAATTTATAGGGCTTGTGTTTTTGTTATATTTTCTACGTTTGTCAAGTGAAGGTTGGGGAGACAAACCAAAGAGAAACTCTTCATTTTTTAGAAACACCGACCCTTCGTGAGGGAGGAGGATATTCAAATCGGGGGGGGGGGGAATCAAAGATCACTATACCATCATCATGAGGGGGATCTTGATATCCTAACCCTATGGTGTTCTCATTTGTTGGCTTTTGTTCTAAAAGTTGGTGAATGTCATGTTTGGTGGTTGTATCACATCCTTATTTTCTTGAGATAGTAAAACCTTTACCATAAGTTTATTCAAGGTTAATTGTTGTGTTTGTAAATTTTTTATCATAAAATGGTTGAGGAGGTGGTTGTGTAGAAGAACTAGGTCCACCTGTTGGAGGGAACTTAGGTTCATTCGTTTCAGGATGTAAGTAACCAAACATATCAGGAGGTGAAACAATAGGGAGATCTTGTGACTTCATGGATGGGTAAAAGGCTGCATTAGCTTCAAGGTTGTCAAGGCATTCATTTAAGAACTTATTCATGATATCATCATCTTCTCCAATTATTTCAACAACATAAGGAGGAAATTCATGAGGAGTTGAAGGAGCATGAGGAAGCTCAAGGTCATTAGGATCATAGCCAAAGGCACGGTTTGACATGTCAACAAAGGATTTTAATGAATTCCAAAACTTATTAAAGAAAAAAGCCATGATGACAATGAGTGAAAGTAAACTAATATGCAAGAAAGAGAATAGAACCAAAAATCTAGAAAGTAGGACAGAAAGCAATAGCAGAAAACTGCAATGAAGAAAATGCCTCAAAATGCAATTCATAATGTGCAACTGGACTGATTTTCCCAGGGTGGAGAATGAGTCCAGGGTGGATTTTCTTGTGTTTTTCAGGAAAATTTAAAGTGATTTTTATGCTTTTTTGATGTGAAACTAAGATGAAAATGCACAATTTGAGTTTTTGTAATGTTTGGAAGTACAAAAATGAAATCTATATGAGATATTCACTAATGCAATGTTGTAAATCCTAGGATGCAAAAACAATGCAAAGGCTAATGCAAAAGCTAATGCTATGAGTCCTAGGATGTAAATGAAGATGCAAATAAAAAAGATGATGTTCAATATGCAGGTTCACCAAAATGAACCATGGATTTTTGGGAGGTGTGAAATGCTATGACTCTCTTTTGCATAATTAGGGTTTTTCACCTAAAGGAAAGAGATAGATCTCACACCCAAAATCTAGGTGGTTCACTCAAATTAATGAAAGTATGATGAAATTATGCCTAAATGCAATGATCTAGATGCAAAAAATTGATAACATTGATTGATTATTAATGCAAAACATATGAAATATGAAGTGTTTGAAAACATAGTGTGATATGCAGAAATGAACTAGAAACATGCACAAATGAAATCAAAACTTAATGAAACTGAATAGAGTGCACTTGGAGATGAAATGATGATGCCGAAAGGTTCTGGAATATCACATAAATCACTCTTGATGACCACTAGGACTCATTCACCACTGATGTTGAATCAGTCCTTCTAGTAAACTTTGTTGAAACTGGTTTTTGAGTGTCAGGAACTAAAAACTGATAAAATCACCTTTTCCAACTAGGTAGTGGGACTTATTTTCCATTGATTGTGAATCAGTCCTCCTCCAAAAATCTGAAAATTCTGAAGTCAACTCTATGGGTCTAGATCTGTACTTGTCTTCTTGTCAGGTTGACTTAACCAAATCTGCAGAAAATGGGTTGAATGTTGTCTCCAAGCTTGAATTAGGGTTTGGTTGAATTGAATCACTTTGATGACTTGTTGACCAATTTTCAACACCTATTTCTTTGAAAAATCTACCTACAAGACCTGCAAACACACATGCAAAGAGGGGGGAAATGGTTAAGGGTTAGAGTATAGGGATTTTCCTTGGTCAAATCCCACTTTGATAATCAAACCTTTGATAAAGAAATTAAATGAAATAAGAAAGGAATGATGAATAAACAACATGCAAGTGTCCTAAAATCACCAAACCCTTGTTGTTGAAGTCTGAAGATGTGTGAATGGCTGCTCCAAGATGCTTGACTCAATGATGCTATAATACTTGAATGCTTGAATGAGATGATTGAATGGATGATTGAATGCTTGAATGAATGGATGAATGGGGGTTAAAATGGATAGAAAAAAACTTATTTATACACACTTATTCCCTAATTACCTAAAAATACAACATCACAGGATGACATAAGGTCTTAATGAATAAAAACTTGAAGGAAATTTGAATTTATTTTGAATTTTGTGCCAAGAGGGACTCATTCACCACCCATGGCGAATGGGTCCCACTCAAGGATTACAAGTGGGTGTTGGGAATTAAGTTTCTTTTAATGATGTTTATCAGGTTCGTATTAAAAAACACACTTAATTAAGGCCTATAATTGCATAAAGGGGCCAAATAAAGCATAAGAAAGGTGTAATTAGTGATGACTGGTGCAGGAGCACCTATTTGATCACATGCCTCCATGAGGCCATATTGAGTAATTTGTTCCATTTTTATGTTTTGAGATTCTAATAAGCCCAAGAGGCCACCTTTGTGGTGTTATAGGTCCTAGGATGTTGTTCATTTCTCATATATTGTAAAAATTGTCAAAAGTGCAAAATTAGGTAGATGAAATGTCATTAAGGTGTTTTGTCAACACACTAATCAAAAGGTGGTTGAAAATAGTTGGTTTTGGTTGAAAATGTATAAATAAACCCTCCAAAACTCGAATTGGGGGTTGGAGACATCATTTTTGAAGTTAAATGAATGGAAACCTCAAGTTTGGTATGCATTTTCTGATTTTTACATTGTTACCAGGCTGAAGTTGTGTTTTGTACGGACTTTTATGGGATCAAATAATGGATTATCATATATGGATGGAAAATATCTCTATTTCTAGTTTCCAATTATTTTTGTCTCATTGAATTTTATTGAGTTTTGTGGAAGATATGATTATTTTGGTGAGACTGCCTATTCTAACAATATTGTGCAGAATTTACAGTCTGAAAAGTGTGATGGTACGGAATATAAATTCTATATTTTGATTTGAAACCAAATTTATTTTGTTACCATGTGAATCTAATTTCATTTTCTTCAAGTCTCATCAAATTTCATTAAGATTTGAATGAGTTATGACCATTTTTGTGAGGGCAGGTCTGAACCCTACCTAGGGTTTGCAGTTTTGGGAAAAATACAATAACTTTTATTTCAACCGTTGGATCTTCATAATAATTGGAGGAAAATACTATAACTATGTTTTATTTAATCTCACCAGAGGGATTGGCTTCATTTTTCATTTTTTAGAATTTATTAATGACTGTTCATGAGAATAAATTGTGGGCTGCCATGGCTATGTTTTCAATGTGATATAGAATGACTAAGAACATGTGTCATATAATTATTGTTTTGGATTATTATTGAAGGTTTGTGAGATGTGTTGTGAATCCTCATAGCTCTGCATCAAATTGGTATCAGAGCCTAGAAAAGATATGGGCTGGTGAAGTTTTTTGGTTTTGTGTTGGTGTTTGTGGTTGTGTGTTGTACAGGTTGAGGAAGGAACCTGATTGCCTAGGTGTGGCAAAGTAAAGTGGAAGCAAGGAGAGACTTGCTTGTGGAGATGGATTTGTTGAGAAGATTGGAAAGATATTTGCAGGCTGAGGATTCAAGAAAGAAGGAAAGAGAGGAAAAAGAGTTAAGAAAGAAGGAAAGAAAGAAAAGGATAAGGCAAGAGAAGATGGACAAAGAGATTGCTGAGTTGAAGGGAGAATTGAAAAGACTTGAAGAAGAGTTCCAAGAATCCATGATGAAGATGGAACAAATGATGAAACAAGATACAAGTTGGCATTTTACATTGAAAAGGAAGATGGTTTGGCCTATAAAGAAGATTATGAAGAAACAAAGAAAACAAAAGAAGGCAGCAAATTCAGTCAAAGATGAAGAAGAAGATTTATGGGCACAATATGTAGCTATTGAAGAAGAATGGAATAGTAAGGTTGGTGATGGAAAATTCAAACAAGAGGAAGAAGAACTCATCAAGGTAGAAGAAAGCAAGGAAATTGAGGTTGAAATTGAATTGGTGTCAAGATTGGATAAGTTGGTTATGGGTGAAGAGGAATTTGAAGTACAAGAAGACAAGGAGGAGACCTCAAGGTCTCTATATTTTGTTTCTAATTTTTCCTTGGACTATGTATGTGCAGGTTATGAAGGACAAAGTGAAGTGTTTGATGATATGATAGAGTTTTGGGACTTCCAAGTTGCAGGGATGCTTGATAGAAGAAGGCATAAGAAGAACAAAAGGAAGAAAAGACAAAATCTGATTGAAAATACAAAGGACAAGGTGCAAAGTAACTGGAAGACTAGGAAGAAGATAATTCAAAGGGGCTTGAATTCTTTTGCCCTCGGGAGTTTGGTGCAGGAGCACCTATTTGATCACATGCCTCCATGAGGCCATATTGAGTAATTTGTTCTATTTTTTATGTTTTGAGATTCTAATAAGCCCAAGAGGCCACCTTTGTGGTGTTATAGGTCCTAGGATGTTGTTCATTTCTCATATATTGTAAAAATTGTCAAAAGTGCAAAATTAGGTAGATGAAATGTCATTAAGGTGTTTTGTCAACACACTAATCAAAAGGTGGTTGAAAATAGTTGGTTTTGGTTGAAAATGTATAAATAAACCCTCCAAAACTCGAACTGGGGGTTGGAGACATCATTTTTGAAGTTAAATGAATGGAAACCTCAAGTTTGGTATGCATTTTCTGATTTTGACATTGTTACCAGGCTGAAGTTGTGTTTTGTATGGAATTTTATGGGATCAAATAATGGATTATCATATATGTATGGAAAGATATCTGTTTCTAGTTTCCAATTATTTTTGTCTCATTGAATTTTATTGAGTTTTGTGGAAGATATGATTATTTTGGTGAGACTGCCTATTCTAACAGTATTGTGCAGAATTTACAGTCTGAAAAGTGTGATGGTACGGAATATAAAGTCTATATTTTGGATTTGAAAACAAATTTATTTTGTTACCATGTGAATCTAATTTCATTTTCTTCAAGTCTCATCAAATTTCATTAATAATTGAATGAGTTATGACCATTTTTGTGAGGGCAGGTTTGAACCCTACCTAGGGTTTGCAGTTTTGGGAAAAATACAATAAATTTCATTTCAACCGTTGGATCTTCATAATAATTGGAGGAAAATACTATAACTATGTTTTATTCAATCTCACCAGAGGGATTGGCTTCATTATGTTTTTTGTAGAAGTTATTAATGAATGTTCATGGCAATAAATTGTGGGCTGCCATAGTTATGTTTTCAATGTGATATAGAATGACTAAGAACATGTGTCATATAATTATTGTTTTGGATTATTTTTGAAGGTTTGTGAGATGTTTTGTGAATCCTCCTAGCTCTGCATCAATGAGAAGCCTAGAAAAGCGTGAAGCTTGTTACAAGACTTTACAACACTTTGAAATAGGACTTGATAAGGGATAAAAAGATGATATTTAGATGAATTATAATAAGAGTCATCTAGAAAAGTGTAGAAATGTGTTACAACACTTTACAACACCTTCAAAAGACATCATAATTTGAATATTCAAGACCTAATTTGAATGCATAAGTTACATTGCAACATTAAATATAAGCAAAATAAGCCAAGCATCACAAGAAAAAGACCTAAATGACCATGAAGATGTCCAAGATCCATTTTTCTACAGTACATGTGCACAATTGAGAAATATTTTTAGGAGGTAGCATGTTTATTATAGCATCAATTTTCTTTGTGTCAACCTCAATGCCTATGTGAGATATGATAAACCCCAAAAGTTTTCCACTATCTACTCCAAAGACACTTTTTTGGATTTAGGAACATGTATTTACGCATCCGTTGAAAGATTTTTTGAAGTACATTCACATTGTCTTGTCATGTTAAGGATTTGGCTAGGATGTCATCAACACAATCTTCCAAGATTTTATGTATGTAATCATGAAATATCAATGCCATTGCTTGTTGATAAGCTGTACTGGCATTCTTTAATCCAAAAGGAATCATAACCCAACAAAAAATTCCCAAAATAGTTGTGAATGCTATCTTATATTGATCTTGTGGGTTAATAAAGATTTGATTATAACTAGAAAATCCATCCATGAATGACAACAAAGCATGTCCAAAAGTTGAATCCATGATCATGTCAATATTAGGAAGGGGAAAACCATCTTTTAACGAGGCTTTATTCAAATCATAAAAATCCATACACATCCTAATATGATTATGAGGTTTAGAAACTACGACAATGTTTGAGATCCATGGAGAATAATCAATAGGTCAAATGAAACTTGCGTCAAGGAGTTTTTAATCCTCTCCTTTAACAAGCAAGGCTATCTTAGGATTCATTTTTCATATCTTTTGTCAATCAGGCTTAGCATTTTCAGCAAGGACAATGTTGTGTGTTACTATCTTCGGATCGATTCTTGGCATGTCTAAATATTTCCAAGCAAAAATTTCAGGAAAATCATGAAGCAAGGTTGTAGCATCCTCTTGTTCTTCATCATCAAGGCACTTGCCAATCTTAATGACCTTTTCGTTATCATCTATGTCCATGCTTGTGTCTGTCTCATTGGTATCAATATATTTTTGCTTGGTACTTATCACAACGCAGGTAACTTTTCTTTTGGAAGAGGATGTCTTATCAAAAACACCTAACATTTGTTTCAAAGCTTCATCATTGTCAAAGTATTCCCATGATGGTGGTAAATCCATATCAAGGAATTTAGGATGCTTTAGTGTGAGATTGATTTTTGGTGTACATGTGATGGTATTGATATTTAGCGATGGTCATTGAGTTTCTTTTGTTGTCTTAAAAAAGAATATCCCAAACCAGTCTCTATGTCTTGTGTATTAGGTTCTATAGGAACTCGAATGCCTTGTTCGTTGCATCCTTTACTGTTGTATCCCAATTGTATCACAAGCTCATAGCCTTTCCCATAAAGTCTTTCCATTTCCTTTGGGTTAGGTGGATGTTGATAATCTATCTCATCAAAAAAAATTGTGTACATTGTATTTTATTCCAAAGTAGATGAGGTAGAGGCTTGGGAAGATTCTTTCGAATTCTAAGTTGACATAACCATTGGTTGTTCTTGTTTTTCATCCTCTTTTCATCTGAATATGTATTCTCCCATAAATGAAAGTGTGAATTCTAATGTACCCTAGTCATCACCTAAAAATTTTGACACGGGTTCTTCTTCTTGTTTGTTGGTCTCAAGGGATTCTATGTGAGATGTTGGAATCAATATGTTTAGAGGACTTGTTGTTCCTTTTTCAAGTTGTAAGCAACTTTCAGGCTCAGGGTCTATTTCAACTTGATACACTTTGTTGTTATAGACATATTTCATTATTTGATGAAAGGTCGAAGGAACCGCATGCATCTCATGAATCCATGGTCTTCCCAAAAGAAGATTGTATGAAAGATCATAAGGCATGACATGAATAGGAGTTTGCAAAGTAGCCATTCTGACTATAATAGGTAAAGTAATTACACCGAGTGGTTGCTTTGTGATATTGTCAAATCCTCTAACAAATATGGAATTAGGTTTTATTTGTGATTTATCCACACGTAATCGATCTAGGAGATTTACATGGCACTCATTAAGGGCATAGCCATTGTCAACTAGGGTCCTTTTGATGCCTATTCTATTGAATTGAGAAAGTATTATAAAGGCCTCATTTTGTTTCCTCAATTGTAACAGAGGGAGCTCATGTTGATGGAAGGTAATGTCTACATTAACTGCATTCATTCTTTGTATAAGAGTTGCCACATCATTTGCGTTTGTACCAAGAGTAACCACTATTTGTTGCAATGTTGTTTGGAGCATAAAGTGATAGTTTGGTGAATTTTGAAGAAGGTCCCAAAGGGATATATTTACAGGAGTGCCCTTATGTTGCTCAACAAGATCATACTCCCTTAATCGAGGAACACTAGGTAGTATAGAATTAGGCAAAGGTAAGGAAGTTGGGGTTGGTTGTTGTGGTTGTGCATTATTTCTAGTGTAATGTGTGTGAGCAACAACATCATGCTTAAGTGGGTAAAGGGAAAAATCGAGTTTAGGTGGAGGTTGAGGTTTATGTGAAGGTGGGTAGAGGACAAGTTGAGGTTGAATTACATTGACATATTTTGTTTTAGGTTGCTCACAAAAAACCTTAGTGGATGGATTTTGTGAGATGAAGTCCTTAAGGGCTTCATCTAACATGTCAAAGTCATCACTACTAAAAGGTTGGGGAGATAAGTTATCGTTGGTTGGTTTGGGTTTGTTATCACAAGCCTTAGTGGATGAACTTAGAGAGAGGAAGCCATGTAGAGCTTCATCTAACCTATCCAAGTCATCACTACGAAAAGGTTTGGATGATATAGTTTTTCTAAACTGAAGCATATTTTTTGTTGTTTCATTTGATGTTTTGAGGTTTTTGTTTGCATTTTTTGATGAATCTAATCTAAATGAAATAGGAACTAATGCTGAAAATGAACATTGTAAAAATCTAATGCTATCCATAATTTCCATTAAAGTGAATGATGCTAATACTAAGGATTTGAATGTAACATAAAATAACTGAACAAAAATAGAAAAGTAACTGAAACCAACAATAACTTAAGAAGCTAAAAACCAAATTCTAAAAATACTGATGAAAAATGTGTACTGGGACTAAGTCGCCCAGGGTGGTGAATTAGTCCTAGTAAGAGTATTTTTTAAGTTTTTCTAAATTTTTTGATGGATGTTGATGTGTTTTGTATTGCACAATGCAAATCTAAAGTGCAGATGCAAAATTTCACTACTAGTTAAGGAAATAAGATGCAATAATGGAAGCTTAAATAAGCTTTTCACTAATGCAAATTTGAAAACCCTAGAATGCAAAATAATGCAAAACCTAATGCAATGTTGATGCAAGCTATTCCTAGGATGTGAATTCACTTAAAATTAGAAGTAAAATTTCCTAAAGTCGGGTTCCCTAAAATGTGGACAAAGATTTTGGCACCCTAATGCTCTCTAACACTTCTAGGGTTTTTCACCCAAAAGGAGATGGATGGGCCAAAATGGGAAATGTCCCCACTCAAAAATAATGTAAATATGGATGAAATATTCCTAAATGTAATATATAAATGCAATAAAATTATAAAGGAAATGAATTATTAATGTAAAACCTAAGAAATACAAGTTGTTTGATAACACATTGTGATATGCAAAATGATAGATTAAATGAAATAAAGAACAAGATAAAGACGCTAAAAAGAAATTGTGCACCTGGAAACTAATGAAGGATAGAATGAAGACCGTAAATGTATCTAAAATTTTGGAAAATCAAATTTTTTGGCCAACTGGGACACTTATGCCAAGTTGGGCGACAGTCCTAGATCAAGTAAACTGCTTTGAAACCCATTTCAACCAAATGGGTATACAAATCTACAAAAAAATTCGACAAACAATTGCAGTGGGACTAAGTCACCACTATTGGTGACTTAGTCCACTTTGGCTTGTCTGTAAATCCGAAAGTGGAAATGGAAGCCCTCAATTTGCACTTTGTTTTTTGATAGAAACCCAGATCCAAATCTACAAAAATACCTACAAAATAGAGTATAATTTGGTTTCTAATGGGGGGTTTTCCTTGGTCAAACCCCTAGTTGGTATTTAAACCTTGAAAGAGATAATTAAATCTACATAAAACCCTATCCCTAAGTGTGTCTAAGACTAGGAAATCTTAAACAAGATGCAACCCTATTCTAATATGCAAGAATAAGATGCATAAATGAAACTAGAAAGATGTAAGACTCATTCCAAGGGACCCTAAATCACATTAAAAATGAATCTTAAGAACATGTAAACCTTCCTTAGGCTGAAAATAGAGAGAAAATGGAAGATGGAATCACTTTGAAAATAAGTCCTTAGGCTTGATTTGATGGCTAGTTGCATCTCCTCAACCTAGATTTCTCCATGATTCTCCATATGCATCCATGATCAAGCCTTTGCAATGTAATATCTTGGACAAAAGTGAGCTTGAAGACTTGAAAAAACCCTAGCTTGTTGTCCTAAAGCTTCAACTTTGTTGTAGGTAGACTAATAAATCTTCTTGTGAAAGATATTCAACACTTGACTCTTGAATTTGTTTGTTGAAAATGACTCAATGTTGTGAAAATTGACCCAAAAACATATATTTATAGGCATAAATATCTAATTATTCATTATTTTGACATCACAGGCCAACATCCATTGGAAATTTGAATTAAGTTGGTGATTTTCTTGCTCAAAATTGAAAAATCCCCCAAAAGGGATTAAGTTGCCACCCTGGGCGACTTAGTCCCACCAGGGGTTTTTGAGGTGGGTTTTCTATAATTTGAATGATTTGAATGTTGTTTGTTGGGATTTGTATGATTTGTGAGTGGAATAGGCCTTAAAGTCCAAAATAATGAGTCTTAGGGGCCTATAAATGTTGTATTTAATGGGTGATTAATGCAAGGGTGTCTAAAATAGGACCAAATTAGACCATAGATTGTACTATCTCCAAGGGAGTACATTTTTTATGTCCACACACACACACATATATATATTGATAAAGTTGATGTAGAAGTAATAATTCCTCGGTGATCACATTCTATCCACAAACGAGATCTATTAGTATCCCATTAGTGGGCTTGTCACATATTTGACTGGCTATGTAAATAGGACCATTGAGAACATGTTTAAGTATATCTTTGGAGGAGAAAGAAATCTCAAGAGGTTTTTTAGTTCGGCCCTTACAAGGTGCGACCTCGATCAATCCAACCATGTTGTCCATAGGATCATTATCTTTAGGATTATGTTGAATGGTATCATTGTTATCATCATCCATTTCAACATTCATCACATCATTCTTTGTAGTTTCTCTAGCTTTGACAAATGAAATGTTATGATTAGGCATAAGGTTGGTAAAGATTTGCAATTTTTGGTTGTGATGGGCAACAAACTTATTTCCTTGATCACTAACACCTCCAACGGAAAGATGACCAAAATCAATGAGGTCTTGCACAAGATGCTTAAGACGCTTACAATGTTTCATGTCATGTCCATTTTGTTGGTGTTGGAAACACAAGGGTAGACAACTGAGAGGGGGGGTGAGTCAATTGTCACATAAATTCAAAACTTATTAAACCTTTTAACCTTATTCTCAGATTTGATTAATAACCATGAAAGAATAAAACATCAACACATCATAAACACACATAACACCAATCTTTTTACATGGAAACCTTGTTAGGGGAAAAACCACGGTGGAGGTCAGTCCACAATCTATTATACCCTGTTAAAAGTATAAAGAAAAATAAATGGGAATGCACATGCATTCAGGAACACTGCCTAGAGCACACTAATCAATTACAACAAGGCTCACAACCTAAAGGAAGACACATTATCTTACAAAAGCATTCAGATTATATCCGAAGGGATTTGAACTAAGAAAATAGCATCTGCTAATGCCTGATTGTAGTTCCGGTTAAGTACATGAGCACTTCTTCACTCTTCTTCACTCTTCTTCACACTTTGCTCTGCTTTCGAAAGATTTAAAACATTATTCATGCACACCATACACAAGAACACCCTCAAATAGAATAAACAATTGCTTATATATATCCACAACAAGAATTTATATCGTTACAAGTCGACTTCAACAAAATAATAAAATGAATATAAAATGGCGGCCCAAATCAATAACAAATATTAATGCGAATCAACCAAAGTTGGCCACAACATGATGAAGACCCAAAATAAAATTCTCTAACACTAAACACCTCAATTAATTACTCCTCGAAGATCCACAAAATTCTACAATCACCTTGTCGACCAAGAACATGAAAAACATGAACACACAAGAGAAAATCGCCAATCGCAAGCACAACTATCAATGTGGACATGAAAAACAGATAGAGAATGATCTAGAAACATCCAAAAACATCATGAATCACTAGAGAAGCATCTGCAACAACTAAACTTACTAGAATCGCATCATCTTCATTTAGGAACATCAACTGAAGCGACAAAAAAACTATTAGAATAGAAATATTCATAACTCGATCAAATCTTCATGCAGATCTCTGAAACTCAACGTGGATTGACTAGATATACTAAAAAAAAATCCTTTAGTTGAAAACCTCTTATCATTAATGTACTAAACTCACCAACAGACTGAACTTCACTTCACCATTGACAACCTGCAACTCATTCCATTACAATTTTCTCAATATCCTCGACATATACAACTTCTAATGAATTAATGCTAATAGTGTTGACAATTAATGACAACCATATATCAGAAACACAACCATAACATCCAACAATCTCCCCCTTTGGCATTGATGGCAACACATGATGTGAAAAACACCATCAACGCAACTATCTCTTAGCACTTTCCCCCCCTTAGTTTTTGACTCTTTTCTCCTCAACTTTTTCACATGACTCTTCTCCCCACATGACTCTTCTCCCAGATAATTTATAGTTTTTTACATGACTCTTCTCCCCCTTTGACATCAATGACAAAGATCTATTTTCTCCAAACAAACTATGAACAACATTTCTGAACATCAAACTACTCCCCCTAAGTAGCAGCCACCACAACATCAATTTGAATCAAGACATGACTATGAAATGCACAGACTGATGCAAAGTAATGCATCTTAGTTCTGATTAGGAGGGGTAATCACCCCTAACTTCCCTCTGAGATACTCAAAAGTATCCTTAGGCAACAGTTTGGTAAAGATGTTTGCAATCTGTTCCTTAGTAGGCACATACTCCAATCCGACTTCCTTTTTGCTCACCTTCTCTCTCAAAAGTGAAACTTGATAGATATATGCTTGGTATTTGACTGCAGCACTAGATTCTTAGAAATGTTAATATCACTTGAATTATCACAAAATATAGCAATGGGTTTATCATACACAACTCTGATATCTTTCAACATCTGCTTTATCCACAATACTTGAGTACAATTGTTAGTAGCAACAATGTATTCTGAATTTGCAGTAGATAAAGAAATGGAATTTTTCTTCTTACTTAACCATGAAATCAACTTCTTTCCCAAGAAAAATGCACCACCACTAGTACTTTTTTGTCATTCGCATCTCCTTCCCAATCAGCATCAGTAAAAGCACTCAAAGTAAGATCATCATCTTTAGGATACCACAGGCCAAAATCAACTGTTCCCTTCAAGTATCTGAAAATCCTTTTCATAGATATCACATGAGATTCCTTAGGATCAGCTTGAAATCTTGCAAAAATACATATGACATTCATAATATTAGGTCTAGTTTAAGTCAAATAAAGCAATCCACCAATCATTGATTTGTACCTAGTCTGATTTTCTTTCAGAGAATCATCATCTTGTGTCAACTTACATTCGGTCACCATTGGTGTACCAACTAGCTTTGAATCTTCCATAAAAACTTCTTCAGCAATTCCTTCACATACTTGGACTGAGATATAAAGATCCCTTTATCTAATTGAGTAATTTGCAATCCCAAAAAGAATTTCATCTCTCCAATCATTGACATCTCAAATTCACTCTGCATCTCATCAACAAACTTCATGCACAAACCATTATCTCCTCCAAAAATGATATCATCAACAAAGAATTCCACAATAAAATCTTTATCATCATCAATATTGAAATACAAATTACTATCAACAGTACCTTTGTTAAATCCAAGCTTCAACAAATATTTTTCCAATCTGGCATACCATTCTCTAGGGGCTTGCTTAAGTCCATACAAAGCTTTCTTCAACCAACAAACCATATCTCCCTGATCATTCAATTGAAATTCATCAGGTTGCTCAACATACACTTCTTCTTCCAATTCACCATTTAGAAATGTTGACTTGACATCCATCTGATAAACCTTGTAGTTTTTGTAAGCAGCATAAGCAAGAAATAGTCTCACAACTTCAATTCTAGCATTAGGGGAAAAAATTTCTTCAAAGTCAATTCCTTCCATTTGGGAATATCCTTTACACACGAGTCTTGCTTTATTTCTAACAACTTCACCTTGCTCATTCAATTTGTTTATAAAAACCCATTTAGTTCCAATTACATTTTTATCCTTAGGTATGGGAAAAATAATCCATGTATCATTCTTTTCAATTTTCTATAGTTCTTCTTTCATTGCTTCCACCCAATGTTCATCTTTGCATGCTTCAATGACACTATTAGGCTCAATCTTAGAAATCAAACAATATTCTTCTGTAATCTTTCTCCTAGTCTGGACACCTTTGTTCTTATCACCTATGATCTGATCTTCTGAATGATTTAACCTTACATACCTTGGAGTCTTAGGATGTTATTGAACTTCAAGCTCTTGTGTTCTCTCTTTTGCACTTCCACTAGTTCCTCCTTCATCTTGATTTTCTTGATTCATCGAAATGATCTAAACTTGATTTGAAGTCTGAACTTTCTTTCCTTTATTTGTACTGTCATTCTGATCATCTAAATCATATCCACAGGTTCTGGATGTTCTAGCTATGTCTTCATCAACCTTGACATTTTCACTTTCAACCATTTTCCTTAATCTCTTATTGTAACACCGGTAGGCCTTGCTTTTAGTACAATAACCCAAAAAGATTCCTTCATCACTCCTAACATCAAACTTTCCTATATCTTCATCTCTTTTGATATAGCATCTACTCCCAAAGATTTTGAAATATCTAATAGTAGGCTTATGACCATACCATAGCTCATAAGGGGTCTTACTAGTATCACCTTTGATTTGTACTCAGTTGAGTGTGTAAACAACAATACTCACAACTTCGCTCTAGTAGATATGAGGGAAATTTCCTTCCAACATCCTAGTTCTAGCATCTTCTTCAATTGTCCTGTTCTTCCTTTCCATAACTCCATTTTGCTGAGGGGTCCACGGGGTAGATAATTTCCTCTTTATTCCATGCTTTTCACAAAAATAATTAAACTCACCGAAAGTGAATTCACCACCTCTATCTGATCTCAGACATTTAATCTTCAGACCTATCTCTATCTCAACCATAGCCTTAAAGATCTTGAACTTCTCTAGAGCTTCAGATTTCTCCCTTAAGAAAGTAACCCACATCATTCTAGAATAATCATCAATAAGAAACATGAAATACCTATATCCTTGTAAACTTTTGACTCTAGAAGGACCACACAAGTCAGTATGCACAAGCTCCAACAATTCATTTGAACAATGTTGTTTGCTCTGAAATGAAATTCTAGTTTGCTTCCCTAATTGTCATTCCTTGCATATGGAATTGGTAGGTTTCATCAACTTAGGAAGATCTATCAAATCCTTAGTGGAACTTATCTTGATAATATTATCAAAGTTAACATGACACATTCTCCTATGGCACAAATAACTTTCATCAACTTGAGCAATCAAACAACTTTTACTAGCAACACTCAGGTGAAAGATATTACCTTTTTTTTTTGTACCTGATGTAATCACATTTCCGGAACTCAATATTCTGCACTTTCCATCCTTGAACTGAAGATTGTATCCCTTTTCAACCATTTGTCCAACACTTAAAATATTATGCTTCAAACCTTCCACATATAGGACATCATTAGTATTATGCTTACCATCAAGAGAAATGCATCCTTTTCCATGAATTACACTAGTTGTGTTATCACCAAATATCACAACACCACCATCATACTTTTCCAAGTTCACAAACTTACTTTTATCAGCTGTCATGTGATGAGAGCATCCACTATCAATCACCCATTCATCTTTCTCTTCAACTCGAGCAGCTAGGGATTTCTCCACATTTGTACAACTAGTAGATTCAATAGACACAGGATTATTCTCCTTGATAGCAATAAATACCCATTCATCCTCACTTGCATTCCCTTGATCAGATTCATCATCTGTTACACCTTCATCAACAACATAATAGCATTTTATTTGAAATCTAGGCTTGTTAGGTCTTGACTTAGGAACTCTTTCTAGACACCTTGATGCAAAATGACCTATCTTATTGAAAGAAAAACATTTAATAGGAAACTTTTCTTTATACTTACCTTGTCCTTTGGCTTCTCTTTTGACAATAAGTGCTTCAAGCTCATCCAATTCTCTCTCTTCTTCTTCAATCTGTCTCATTTCCTCTTCATACTTGAATGTCCTTCTAGAAGAAATTTCTCCCAAATCATATCTCTATTTATCTCTTCTGGATGTAGTAGCCTTGAATGCAAATTCTACCTTAGGACGGGCATCACCAAATTCACTCAACTCAAAAGCAGTAAGCTTACCAATCAACATATCTTAGGTAACATTTGTTACAATTCAGAGCTCCTCAATAGTTGTAGCTTTGACTTTGTAAGCAATAGGAAAGGATCTAAGCACTTTATTAACAATCTCTGATTCTTCCAACTATCCACCAACACATCTGATACCACACACAAGTTCATTTACTCTTTGCATGAAAGTAGTAATGTTCTCATCATCACCCATTCTCAACATCTCATATTTCCCGTTTAGACTCTGTAGCTTAGCAATCTTCACAGCATCACCTTCATACAAAGTTTCCAACTTTTTCCAGATCTCATATGCAGTCTTCAGATCCATCACATTTATCATCTCAGAATCAGTCAAAGCACTCAACAATGCTTCCTTAACCCTGTTATTGTACTCAGCATCCCTAATCTCAACAGTAGTAGTAGGACCATTCTGTGGAATAACATACCTATTACTTGTAATGCTCTAATAGGGTTCACCAATGCATCACAGATGGCACTCCATTCGAGTCTTCCACAAAGAATAATTTGTTCCATAAAATCTCAGACTATCCTTCTTGTATGTCTCCATCCCGGATCACCTCAAGTTGTTAAACTTCTTCCAAGGAACCTGCTATGATACCAATTGTTGGCAACACAAGGGAAAAAAACTGAGAGGGGGGGTGAATCAGTTGTCACAGAAATTCAAAACTTATTAAACCTTTTAACCTTATTCTCAGATCTGATTAATAACCATGAAAGCATAAAACATCAACACATCATAAACATACATAACACCAAGATTTTTACATGGAAACCCTATTAGGGGAAAAATTACGGTGGAGGCTAGTACCCAAGATTATACCCTATTAAAAGTATAAAGAAATATAAATGGGAATGCATATGCATTTAGGCACACTACCTAGAGCACACTAATGAATTACAACAAGGCTCACATCCAAAAGGAAGACACACTGTCTTACAAAAAAAATCAGATTATATCCACAGGGATTTGAACTAAGAAAATAGAATCTACTAATGCCTAATTACAGTTTCGGTTAAGCACATGAACACTTCTTCACTCTTCTTCACTCTTCTTCACACTCTGCTCTGCTTTCGAAATATTTAAAACATTATTCACGCACACCATACACAAGCACACCCTCAAATGGAATAAACAATTTCTTATATGTATCCGCAACAAGAATTTATATCGTTACAAGTCGACTTCAACAAAATAATAAAATGAATATAAACTGTTGACCTAAATCAATAAAAAATATTAATGTGAATCAACCAAAGTCAGCCACAACATAATGAAGACCCAAAATAAAATTCTAGAACACAAAAAACCTCAATTAATTACTCCTCAAAGATCCACAACACACTACAATAACCTTGTTGGCAATAACATGAAAAACATGAACACACAAAAGAAAATCGTCAATCGTGAGCACAACGATCAATGCGGATGTGCAACACAGATAGAGAATGATCTAGAAACATCCAAAAACATCATGAATCACCACAAAATCATCCACAACAACTGAAATTACTAGAATCGCATCATCTTCATTTAGGAACACCAACTGAAGCAATAGAAAAATTGTCAGAATACAAATCTTCATGTGGATCTCTGAAAATCAACGTGGATAGACTAGATATACTCAACAACAAACCCTTTAGTCCACAACCTCTGATCATCAACATACTAAACTCACCAACAGACTGAACTTCACTTCACCACTGACAACCTGCAACTCATTCCATTACAATTTTCTCAATTTCCTCGACATATACAACTTCTAATGAATTAATGCTAATAGTATTAACATCAATGACAACCACATATCATCAACACAACCACAACATCCAACAGTTGGTGATAATGGAAGTAAGAATTTTGTCTATATTTTTTGGGTAATGGTTTATTAGAATCAGGAGTTTTAACGGGAGGAAAAGTAATCATTTCTATTCTAGGAGTTGTGACATTGTGTTGTGAAGGGTATCAGATAAGGGAGTGAATTACCTTTTTGGGTCCCCATAGCTAAAGGGTATCACAGTTTTAATAGAAGCTACTTGGTTATTAGAATTTTGAGTTGTTTGTTGAGGGGGATTGAATTGGAGGAAGCCTTTATTTTATTTTTGAAAATTGTGAGAATTGTTTTGGTTTGTGGACTCAGACTTCTCAGTATGGCTAGAAGTGGATTTTGTATCTTGACTACTAACTGAATGTTGATAATCATGCATGAAGGAGGGGAATTTCATCATGGTAAGCTTATCTTGTATCTTTGAAATTTTTTGATGAACATCTTTTGAAGATGAGGGTCAGGGACCTTGACATCAATTTGGGAATAAAGCGATTGCTAGTGTGCGATAAAGTCAGTTATATTTTCATCTTCTTTTTGCTTACATCTCATGAAATCAGCCAAGGTCATTTTAGGAGTCATATGCACTTGGAAATGGTTGAAAAATTCCTCAACTACCTCATTGAATAAACGAATTGAGTTAGTCGGTAAAGAAGAAATCCATTCCAAGGCAGTATCCTTCAAGGATCTAGGGAAAAGCTTAGCCAAGAGTTTATCATCAAGGACAAAGTCACGACATAAGGTGATATAAGCATTAATGTGGTTAGAAGGATATGCATTTCCTCCATATTTCTTGAATCTAGGCACCTCTACACCTTGTGGCATCGATGTTTGCAATATCTCTAAGGACAAGGGGCTGCTTTTGACATAATATGTAGGTGGGCCATTATGATTTTGGTTGATGTTGGAAATTTGTTTTTGAAGGGATGAAACAGTTTGGAAGAATTGATTTATGAGGGGGTCATTACTTGTGTTATGAGATGGAGGTGAGAAAGGTAAAGGTGTGTATGTGTTTAAGGGACAAGTGAATGAAATTCTTATAGGTGGTAAGGTAGTAGGATATATGATTTGTGATGATAGAAAGGTACTAGGGATGCTAGTGGAAATACCCAAGGAAGGAATCACATTACTAGTCAGTTTCATTGTTGTTGTGACTTGAGGGTTGGTGTGGGTAGGAATAGAGGAAATTGTTTTGGGAGGAGGAATTTAGATTCCTCCTTGGTTTGTGACATTATTGGTAGGTAGAGGACAACTAGTGTTTGAGGGGAAGTATTTTCCAAATATTTGAACTATGTTTTTCACAAGTTTAAGGCCATCTTCACTTTCAAGAATGCGATGAATGTTATCTATGGTAGGGATAACAGTGGTTGAAATGTTCTCATTTTGCACTTGATGTTGTAGGTTTTCTAAATATTCATAAATTTGAATTATGTTTTCTTGTGAAACACTATCAATCCTTGGTTCGACATGCATCACACTACTTGAAGGAAAAGAGTTGTTAAGGGTATGGTCCATACCTAGTGTACTAGTGTCAATAATAGGAGTGAAAAAGATAGATAACCCAAGATACATGATGATTGTACTATCATGGGATGACATGAGTCTTGAACTTTGTCTCACTATAGTATTAGCAATAGGACACCCAATACTCATGCGAGGGCTTCTAAATGCAAAATGAATGCAATGAAAAATAAGCTAAGAAAAATGAAATGGTTATAACAATTTTTTTGTAAATTGAAACAAAAAGCTATAAAAAAAAAACATAAGCTCAAAAATAGAGCTTTAAATTCTAGAAAATGTAGTGCAAAATCTACACTAGGACTGATTCACCCAGAGGGTCGTATGAGTCCCAGTGAGGGTTTTTTTCAAAATTATTAGAAATTTTCAATTGATTTTGATGCTTTTTATGTTGTATGATCTGTAACCTAAGTGAAAATATAGATTTTGTATGATTTTCAATGATTTGAGATGTAAAAATGCAACCTATATGCACTTTCACTAATGCAAAATTGAAAACCCTAGAATGAAAATTAACTAATGCAAAGCCTAATGCAATGTTAATACAAGCAAGATCTAGGATAATGATGCACTCCAAATTAGAATTATGATGTTCTAAATGCAGATTCACCAAAATGAAATGATTGAAAATGGGATAGGTGCTTCCCTATGGTTTAGAACATAGAGCACACCCACTTTCCAATTATTTCATTCAAGGATAACCCTAGAGATCTCAATCCAACGAAGAAAGGGGAAAGAGATCTAACAATAGGGATATCCTAGGATATGATTATAAACTAATGAGGGGTTCACCACCAAATTAGGACTTGGAAAGACAAATGCAATGCAATATGTAATGCTTAACCCTAATTTAATGCAATCTTTCACTAAATTACCTAGAAATGCAAATAAAACAAAACAGAAAGCTGCAATATGAAATGTGTGCACTTGGAAATTTGAAAATGACTGGATGAGGCTCTAAAATGTTGAAAATAGTGACTATAATACTGAATGGGACTCATATGCCAGGCTGGGTGAATCAGTCCTAGATCTGGGTTTCTATGCAAAAAAAAGAATCTGGAAAATGGATATTCGAAACTGCAAAAACTTGAAATTTGACCTAAACTAGGACTCATACGCTAGAACTGGCGTATCAGTCCAGTAAGGGTTTTCTAAAGCTTCAAAGCCTAAATCTAGTCTTCAAGGTCTGCTCTATGCTTTCAAATTGATTTTTTAATTTGAAACCTTGATTTGCAACTTGTAGAAGTCTTCCAAGTATCTCCAATGCAAGGTGACAACTTTGACAACTTTGACAAATTTTCCAAACTTTCTCTTTAATGTGCCTTCAAACTAAACCTACAAAACACACACTAAAGAGAGGGAAAAATGTTGTTTTTTTTGTGGATAGGGGTTTTCCTTGGTCAGACCCTATTTTGGTAATCAAACCTTGAAGTCAAATGAAATATAAATGGAAAATGATGAATGAACAAAATATGATGTTGAAACTCACCAAACCATAGCAATGAAGTGTTGCAAACATGTATGAGATGGCTCTAATGGATGTAGATCTTGAATCTTGCTTGAATGTGATACATTTTGAATGAAATGCTAGCTTGAATCATATTACCCTACATCACAATTGTTAGCTCTAAAACAAACATGATGCATGAAGACTTTGACATGATGTTTAATGCTTGAATAATGCTCTAAAATGCTTGATAATCTACCCTTGAATTCTCTTAAATTATCTTGTAAACACTTGAATGCTCTTGTGAACTCAAACTTGCTATTATGAATTCTCTCACGAAATTCTTAGGTGAAAATGAGTAAAAGAACCTTGTATCTATACTTAATTATGCAAGAATTCCCGAAATTACAACAATACAAGCCGACATCAGATCTAGGAGGATAAAATATCACCAAAAATTTGAATTAATTTTAATTTTGGGCCACACGGGACTCATATGCCCAAGGTGGCGTATGAGTCCCATTAGGCATAATTTATGGGACCAAATTCAAAAATTCTTAGAAAGGTGTGAAACCAAGATCAGGACCCAAAACCCTAGGTGGGACTCATATTCCCAAGGTGGAAAATGAGTCCCAGACCACCAAATCTAGGCCACACAACCTAAAAATACTTGAGTTATGATTGGATGTTGATTTATGTTGGGATTGTCCTCGAAAATATGCATTAAATGAGGCTTGTGGGTGTAAAATAAGGCCAATTAAAGCATTAAGAAGCCAAATTATTAAGTAAAATCCTAAAAAAGTGTGAAAGTGTGTTACAACACTTTACAACACCCTAAATAAGGTATAATTAGGTTGGTTTAGTTTACAAGGGCCCAAGACCTAATGTGAGTGTGTTAGACACATTGCAACACTAAATCAAGGCCATGCTAGGGGGGTACTTTTTTTGTCAATACAAGAGTATAGAATATAGGGTTGAGGGATTGAGGGTATAAGGCATAGGGTGAAGGGTTGAGAGTGTATGGTTTAGGGTTTATGTATAGTGTTGAGGGACAATGTTCAATGTTTAGTGTATAAGGTTGAGGGTATAAGGCATAGAGATGAGGGTTGAGGGTGTAGGGTTTAGGGTTTAAGGTATAGGGTTGAGTGTTGAGGGATTAGGGATTTAATATAGGGTATAGGGTAGAGGGTTGAGGGTTTATAGTTGAGGGATAATGTTCAGGGTTGAGTGTCTAAGGTTAAGTGTATAGGTTATAGGGATTAGGGTTTAAGATATTAGGTATAGGGTTTAGGGTATGGATTGAGGGTATAAGGCATAGGGTGAAGGGTTGAGAGTGTATGGTTTAGGGTTTAAGTATAGAGTTGAGGGAAAATATTTAGGGTTTAAGATATAAGGTTGAGGGTATAAGGAATAGGGATGAGGATTGATGTTGTAGGGTTTAGGGTTTAAGGTAAACGGTTAAGGGTTGAGGTATTAGGGCTTGAGTATTGGGTTGAGGGTATAGGGTATAGGGTTGAGGGTTTATAGTTGACAGATAATGTTTAGGGTTGAGTTTCTAAGGTTAAGTGTATAGGGTATAGGGATTAGGATTTAAGATATTGGATATATGGTTTAGGGTATAAGGCATAGGATGAAGGTTTGAGAGTATAGTTTAGGGTTTAAGTATAGGATTGAGGGACAATATTCAAGATTTAGGGTATAAGGGTGAGGGTATAGGGTATAGGGATGAGGGTTGATGTTGTAGGGTTTAGGGTTTAAGGTATAGGGTTGAGGGTCGAGGGATTATGACTTAAGTATTGGGTTGAGAGATTGAGGGTATAAGGCATAGGGTGAAGGGTTGAGAGTGTATGGTTTAGGGTTTAAGTATAGTGTTGAGGGACAATGTTTAGGGTTTAGGGTATAAGGTTGAGGTTATAAGGCATAGGGATGAGGTTTGAGGGTTTAGTTTAGGGTTTAAGGTATAGGGTTGAAGGTTGAAGGATTAGCACTTTAGTATAGGGTATAGGGTTGAAGTTTTAGGGTTTACAATTAAGGGATAATGTTCAAGGTTTAGTGTCAAAGGTTAAGTTTATAGGGTATAAGGATTAGGGTTTAAGATATTACGTTTAGGGTTTAGGGTATGGAATGAGGGCATAAGGCATAGGGTGGATGGTTGAGAGTGTATGGTTTAGGGATTAAGTATAGGTTTGAGGGACAATATTTATGGTTTAAGGTGTAAGGGTGAGGGTATAGGGTATAGGGATGAGGTTTGATGTTGTAGGGTTTAGGGTTTATGGTATAGGATTTATGGTTGAGGGATTAGGGCTTAAGTATTGGATTGAGGGTATAAGGTATAGGGTTGAGGGATTGAGGGTATAAGGTATAGGGTGAAGGGTTGAAAGTGTATGGTTTAGGGTTTAATTATAGTGTTGAGGGACAATGTTTAGGGTTTAAGGTATAAGGTTGAGGGTATAATGCATAGGGATGAGGGTTGAGGGTGTAGGGTTTAGGATTTAAGGTATAGGGTTGAGGGTTGAAGGATTAGGGCTTTAGTATAGGGTATAGGGTTGAGTGTTTAAGGTTAAGTGTATAGGGTATAGGGATTAGGGTTTAAGATATTGTGTAGAGGGTTTATGGTACACGGATTGAGGGTATAAGGAATAGGGTGAAGTGTTGAGAGTGTATTTTTTAGGGTTTAAGTATAAGGTTGAGGGATAATATTCAAGGTTTAGGGTATAAAGGTGGGGGTATAGGGTATAGGGATGAGGGTTGATGTTGCGAGGTTTATGATTTAAGGTATAGGGTTGAGGGTTGAGGGATTAGGGCTTAATTATTGGGTTGAGGGTATAGTGTATAGGGTTGAGGGATTAAGGGTATAAAGCATAGGGTGAATGTTTGAGAGTGTATGGTTTCTGGTTTAAGTATAGTGTTGAGGGACATTGTTAAGGGTTTAGGGTATAAGGTTGAGGGTATAAGGCATAGGGATGAGGATTGAGGGTGTAAGGTTTAGGGTTTAAGGTATAGGGTTGAGGGTTGAGGGTTTACAGTTGAGGGATAATGTTCACAGTTGAGTTTCTAAGATTAAGTGTATAGGGTACAAAGATTAGGGTTTAAGATATTGGGTATAGGGTTTAGGGTATGGATTAAGGGTATAAGGCATAGGGTGAAGGGTTGAGAGTGTATTGGGTGTAGGGTATAGGGTATAGGGTATAGAGACGAGGGTGTGCAATTGAGGGTTTACAGTTGAGGGATAATGTTCAAGGTTGAGTGTCTAAGGTATAGGGTTAAGGGTTGAGAGTGTAGGGTTTAGGGTTTAAGGTATAGTGTTGAGGGTTGAGGGATTGGGGATAAAGTGTTGAGTTGACTATATAGGGTATAGGGATGAGGGTTGAGGGTGTAGGGTTTAGGGTTTAAGGTATAGGGTTGAGGGTTGATGTATTAGGGGTTAAGTATAGGGTTGAGGGTTGAGGGTTTAAAGTTGATGGATAATGTTTAGGGTTGAGTGTCTAAGGTATATGGTTAAGGGTTGAGGGTGTAGGGTTTAGGGTTTAAGGTATAGGGTTGAGGGTTGAGGGATTAGGTCTTAAGTATTTGGTTAAGGGTTGAGGGTATAGGGTTGAGGGTTGAGGGTTTGAGATAATGTTTAGGGTTGAGTTTCTAAGGCATAGGGTTAAGGGTTTAAGGTATAGGGTTCAGGGTTGAGGTATTATGGATTAAGTATTGGGTTGAGGGTATAGGGTATAGGGATGAGGGTTGAGCATGTAGGGTTTAGGGTTTAAGGTATAGTGTTGAGGGTTGAGGGATTATGGATTAAGTATTGGGTTGAGGGTATAGGGTATAAGGATGAGGGTTGAGGGTTGATGGTTTAGGGTTAAGGTATAGGGTTGAGGGTTTAAGGTTTAGGGTATAGGGATGAGGGTTAAGATTGTAGGATTTAGGGTTTAAGGTATAGGGTTGAGGGTGTACTATCTAGGGTTTAAGGTATAAGGTTGGGGGTTGAGGGTTTAGGGTTTAATGTATAGGATTGAGTGTATAGGGATGTTGCATTGAATGGAAACACACACAAAAAGGGTCATGTGATGTATAATGACACATATGACATAACAAGGGAATTGTGGTGAAATTTCATATCACACACAAAACAAGACATGCATGGTACTTACAATATTTCATCATTGCTCAAAGAAATCTCTCATAGATATACCTCAACCCAACCCACTACACACATGATGACACTCACAAAACCTTAACAAATTCAACTTTTTTAAAACACAAGAGTTCTTTGAAAAAGTTGAAATATATTTTGCATCGTTTAGAGCAAGCCAAAGCGCACTCGCACTTTATGCAAGTCAAAGTGTGCTCACATTATAATGTGTGCACACTTTGTAGGCTTTTAAAAATGGTAAAAAAGACAAGACACCCATGATCTAGGCACACATGCTATGTTATTCTCCTGCTTCTGTACATTATCAGATAAAAAATGCTTTTTCATGTTGTTGGGGAAAGCACATGAAATTTTACACTTTCCACCACCTTTAAACCACCTTTTTTTGGTTTTCCAACAAATTTTTTACATGAAATTTAATTATATGAACTCAAATTCTAATGTTTGTAGTGTTGCAATGTTAATTATGATTTTATTGTTATAATGTCATATTATAGATTGGTTAATTCTATAGTTTTTATTAATTCTATTAGATTTATATAGAATTGAACATTGAAAATGAAGAAAATTCATGAAAATATCTAATTCTTGAGGAGTTTGATGCAAGAAGAAAACAAACTACACATAATTGGGTAGTTTCTCAAATTGAAGGTTAGCTTTGAAGGTATGCCAAGTGCTTATACATGTGCTTTACATTTTCCTTCATTTTCTTATGTTTCTTTATCACTTCTTGTCATACATGCTTAATATAATGCTTTGATTTTGTTATCATGTTGATTTTGGGATTATATTTTGCTAAGTATTCAAAATTATGAGTGGGAAAATAATAATCATTTAGACGAACTATTTTATTAAGTTAAAAAGTTCAATCAACTACATCATAATCATCATATTTAATTTATTCTTCAATGCATTCATAATCAAATGCATCATATTAATCATCCTTATCTTTATAGTACTCAACATACCCTATCTTATAAGATATATTTTCATCCTTCTTTATTGAGAGGGAGTTTTCATATTCAATCTTTAGAAGTATACAAGAATAAATGCCCTTGGCTTCCCTTTGTTTATCCTTCCCATTCATCTTTTCCCTTTTTTTCCCTTTCTTTGTCATGTTTATCATGTGTGGAAAGGGAATTAATGGATTCTCATTCCAATGTTATTGGAACACAAATTTTGTAGGCTCCATCTGATTTCACACTCATTCAGTGTTAGATTCTTTGGTCGTTTCATTAGCATGATGATGATTTCTAAATGTATGCACAAATAAGACATAGAGATCAGTTCATAATATTAAAGGATTGTCATAACTTCATTAGTATTGTATTAGCAAGTCATTGTTAGGATTATCATAACTTTCTTAGGAGAGGTGTAGGTTTATTAGGACTATATGTTACATTCTTAGGATAGTGATAGGTTCATTAGGACATTAATAAATTCATTAGGACAATCAGGCTATTTAGGAATGTCATAGTTTGATTATGACTATCATAACCTTGTTAAGATAGGCTTCAACTTCATTAGTTCTTTCATAATGGTATTAGGATAGTCATAGCTTCATTAGGACTGTCATAACTTCATTATGGAAGTCCTAATGAATGTACGAAAATCATAGATTCATTGGGACTATTGTAAGTCCATTAGGATAGTCCTAATGAATGTATGACATAAATAGGCTCATTATGAATGATATCAATAGTACTTAAATGATGAAAACAAATTATGTTCTATTTTTGTAATATGATGCTAGAGGATGAATTATGTGATTTTTGTGACTACCCTCTTGTCATGTTCATGGTCATTGTCTAAAATCACCACTCAAAACTTTATCCCTTGTATTGGTTTGTACTAAAATCTAGTTCTACCAATTTGGATTTCAAGCCTCCTAGTTCCTAGGTTGACTTCTTTGGAATTTTGATCATCACTTCATCAAACAGTGTGCTTAAAGTCTCATTTTTTTTGTGTTGTAGTTTTTAAATTGTCATATTTACACCATGTCTTGCTTGCTATATGTTAGATTGAATAATAAATTGAAGCTACCTAAAACTTGGTGCAACAAATTAGATAAAATAAAACTTATAGCAATGATAAGAAATCAAAATAATAGAATAGATTTTTTTCCCATAAGTGAATGCAAATGCTTAAGAATAAAAATAGAATTATTAGATCTCACAATAGAATGAATGACTAACAAGATAAAAGAGTGGATATCTATATAAGAGGAAAGGAAGGCCCTTGGGTCTGTAGAGATGTAGGAAGGAGAGATGTGGGATTAGGAGAGATGATCTATCATGTCATCTTCCTTGCTTCCCCTCCTCATTCCCTTTTCTACCCTCTTCCTGCCCTTTGTTGCTCCTCCTAATGCCCTTTGCTACCCCTCCTCATGCCTCTTTGGACTATCATATATTGTGTGTATCGTAATTTGAACACTAATTTCAAATTTGTGTAAGATATTTCTTTACTCTATAGTACTATGGGAGAACTAATCTTTATCTCTTTTTCATGCTACAGATACAATTCTTTGTCATGCTGAGGAAACAATCAAGGATTACTCTAACATAAGATGAGAAAGAAGCTAAGAATGCAAAGAAAAGAGAACAAATGAGGAAACTTTGTGAAAGGAGGAAATAAAAAATGATAGAAGAAGAAATTCCAATTCAAGAGGAAATGAACCATCGACAAGAGATATGGCATTGGTGATGTAAAGGAAACAAATGAAAAACCTTCATGCAATGAGAAATTTAAATCCCATAGTTGGAGACATGTCATCTACCGCAAATCAAGATGGAGGGACACCATCTACCACATCTCAACTTGAAAGTACATCATCACTCACATGTGAAAATGGAGGTGAAACATAGAAAAGAGGAGAGACGAGATGAAAAGGTGGGAAAAGGATGATGTAGGGATGCCCACCTAGGTTCACACACACTTTCCTAGCTTCATTAGAAAGAGAGAAGATCGCAAAGGGATAGGATTGACTTCCAACCTTAAGGTGAGACAACCCTATTTTGGACCTTGGATATTTGGTTTCTTATGACAAAAATGACTGATTTGCAATGTTTTTTAATTATTTAAAGTGCATTAACTAAATGAATTATATGACTTAACATTTGAAATGCAAAGTTCTATGATAAAATAAATAGAAATGACAATTTTTAGGCAGATATGAGAAGGATCTGATGGTGTGCACCTGTCATAAAAAGTGGGTTTTAGGGCATGTAGCAAGATTGGTTCACCCTTAGGCGAATAGGTCCTTGACTAGGGCTCCAAAATCAATTTTTTCAGTCCTCTGATCCTAGATCTAAGCTTCTAATTTCTCCATGTTTGACTGTCGAAAAGCCAAAAAAAAAATCTGTGAATTTATGTAGCTTGAAAACAATGGTGACAACTTAGGCAACTTTGCAAAATTGCTCCTTTGATCAACTTACAATCCTTCTTCACTTGTAAATCTACACATATAAAGAGCGAAGAAAAACTGTTTGTTTTTGGGTGAATGGAGGTTTTCCTTAATCAAACCCCATGTTTGGTAATTAAACCTTTATAATGAAATAATAAAAAATGAAGGAATTGATGAATTAAAAAATCTTGTTACAACTCACCAAACCCTTAATGGCTACCCTTAGATGATTGAAGTCAAACACATCACTCTAATACTTGGATATTGCATGAATTGGCTTAAATGCTTGAAACCTACATCACAATGTTAGATCCAAAACATGACATGAACACATGAACTTTGACATGATGATATGATCTTGATTGTTGTTGTAGATGACTTATAAATCTTCTCTTCAATTCTCTTGACAATAATATTTTCTCTTGGGATTTATCTCTTAAAGTCTCAGTAATGTTGCTTAGATCTGAATTGATAAAATAGCTATTTATTTATAGGTGTTTATCTAATTTCCCAAAAATTAGATTCCAAAAGCCAACATTTGAAACTTGAATTTGAATAATTAAAATGCTACCAAAAACATATTAAAATTTGGGTCCTAGGACTTAAAGTGGACCCATTTTACCTTAGGTGAATGGGTCCTAGGACCTAAGTCTAGGACACTTAATTTCCATGGTAATTTAATCAATGTTGGTAATTATTTAATATAGGTTTCCCTTTCAGAAAACAGGAATAATAAGGCTTTGGAATGCATAATTTGGTCAATTAGGAGCTTAATTAAGCCCAATAAATTAAGGGTATGCAAACATAGTGTGAAATTGTAAAGGTATCATCTTTCTAGTGAGTATGAACTTACACTCAAAATCACACTAAAGTAGAAAAATATGCATCAAGAGGGGTCCAAGTGTACAATTGTTGAAAATATAGGATGAAAAAGATCAAGGAGGTGGTCAAGCCCCCAAGATCTAATATCCTATGGGAAACCAACGTAAGGAAAAAGGGACACACACAATGTGTAATATATGTGTAGCAAGACAAGATACACAAGCATGAAATGTTAAAGCTAATGCAAAAAGGGATGGACGAGCAAGTTGCATTATGGCACGTCCATAAAATATGTTCACAAGGGCTAGTGTAGTCTAGTATACACTAGGTGAGCCCCCAAGGCTAGATGAGAAACACACACTAGGTCTACAAGGTGTGTATCCATAATAAGGTGGTAGATGGAAAAGTCACGCTAGGTCTACAAGCCTCCCATATGTCAACCATATCAAAAGTTATACTCCCTAACAAATTTGATAAGGTGCCACCCAAAATGGTTAAAGGTTTCACAAGGCTAGTAATATGGATTATGCTAGACACTCATGAAATAAAAGGCAACACTGGAAAATAAGTTGTATTATGCTCGGTGGCCAAAAACTAGTTTTAAATGCAAAGGGGTTTTTCTTAATACACGAAAGATATCACCTTAGGAAACATCACACTTGACATCTACCACCAAGAGAGGGCTAGAAAAGGAATAAAAGATTCAAGCCTTAGGAAATGCAAGACATAGCATTACCACCAAGAGGAATATCATGTGCCAATAAAGGTCACACTCTTGTAGGACATCAAACTCAATGTCACTGCCAAGAAGAAAATTAAGAAGACCACACTTTGAAAAAGGTCACACAATTATGCAAACAATAAGTAGGAGACTGTATACCCCACTTTAAATAAATGTATAAAGACCATGTTGTGGCCAATTACTTTAAAGTAGAAAGATGATAAATTCCCAATGACAAAAGAACACGTGATAACTTATTTGGAAAGCCATATGCCTATGATATGTTTCCAAATAAAGTTGTGCCATGAAGAGGGGTTGCCCCCAAATGAAATCCAAAAGATAACACATAGGGGATCTATGGATTTGAGGTCAATGTATGTCTTTGCTACATTACTATAATAGATCTCAGAACTATCATCATTCCCCAAATACTCATAGAAAAATAAACACAATGGAATAATGACACATAGAGAGCGAAATAAAAAAGATTTTGGGTCAACATGGAAGAGACATAAATGTATCAACACCTTGCATCATCCCCAAAATGAAAAAACAAGACAAAAGAAAATATAATGTTCATGACATATAAAAGAATGCATATACAAATAGAATAATGTCATGATGGGTTCACTTCCTTTGTATCCTTTCACCAACGGAGTAGCAAGGGTCATCCAAATAAAAGCTCACAAACATAAAGACATTCCAAGCGACACAATACGGGGGATCACATTATGCACATGAAATCACAAAGAACATGAAAATATGATAAATAAAAGACTAGTATGTCACATGTGAGCCAACCTAAAGCAGGTCGTCCACATACCAATCTTGCTCATTATATATACATGGAAGGAAATCAACTAGCTAAAATGGGAAATGACAAGTTCCATACTAGTACAAGGCTACCTAACCCCTTGCTCCCCAAATGTAATGGAAAAAGGTGAGCCAAAAATGGATGATGATATGTTACTCCTTGTGAAATAAAATATGATTGCATAAAGAAAATTTTATACCCTCATGCATGGTAGTGAATATGGTATGATACTACAACTACCACATGGAAAAGAGCAGCAACTAATGCTATTTTCTAATTGAATGAAAATAACCAAGACCTGTAGTTGTTTCTTGCATGTTCTAGGCTCTATAGGGACATGGATACCTTGTTCTCTTATCCCACATCCTTTCCCATTATAGCCAAATTGTTTCAAGAGCTCATAACCTCTTCCATAAAGTTTTGTCATTTATTTTGATGAAGGAGGTTTTTCATAACCACTATCATCATTTGTGGATGTACAATTCTTGTTTTCCTCTTCTTTGCTAAAGGTTGTAGACTCACATGCTTTTGATGACTCATAATGTGTGGATATTATGGTAGCTTCTTTCTCTTTCCTTGATTTTTGTGTAATCTTGTATTCTCCCATGAATGTAGGTGTAAAGTCTAATAAACCCCAATCATAATTCAATAGTTTCATGATAAATGACAAATACTTCTCTTCTTCTTCTTGTATTGATTCCACTTTTGTAGTTTCTATCAATGTTATAAGAGGATTTTTTATTCATGTTTCAGTTTGTAAACAACTCTCAGACTTAGGATTGGATTTTATCATGTTTAAACCTTGTTGTTGTAAGTGTACTTCACTACACGATGTAATGTTGAAGGCACCACATTCATTGCATAAATCCATGGTCTACCTAGGAGAAGATTATATGAAAGATCATTGGGCATGACATCGATAGGAGTTTGCAATGTAACCTTACTAGCTTTAATAGGTAATGTTATCACACCAAGCGATTGTTTTCCCACATTATGAAAACCACAAATGGAAAAGTTATCTGGTTGAATTTTGTTCTTTTCCACTCCAATTTTATCTAGAAGATTTACACTACAAGCATTGAGAACCGAACCATTGTCAAAAAGGGTACACCTAATACGAAACTTGTTAATGAAAACCACTATCATCAATGCCTCTTTTTTTATGTGTTTCCAAATGGGGTAATTAACTTTGATGAAAGACAATATCTAAAGTGATTGAGTTCATACCTTGAATTAGGGCTACTATATCATTTGGTTGTGCACTAGGAGGGATACAAACTTGTTTTAATGCATTTTGGAGCATGCCATGGTAAAGAGGTGATGTTTGAATCAAATCCCATAAGGAAATATTAGTAGGAGTGTTGCAAAGTTGTTCTACAAGGTCATATTCTTTACCACTACACTGTTGGATATTAGGTGTAGGTGGGAGGTATGGTTGAGGCAATAGAATGGATGTTAGAATTTTTATTGGTTCTTGATTGTTTCTAGTGTTATATGTGTGAGCTATGGTATGATAACTTGGTTGTTGTGAAGCATTACTACTAGTGAGTTATCTTATAAAATTTAAGATATGGCTAGGGGGTTTTGGTTGGTGTTGTGGTGGTCCTATGATAAGAAGTGTCTTAGGAGATGACTTAGGAGGTCTAATAATTAAAGGACTCTTAGGAGGTCCAATAATTAGTGGAGGCTTAGGAGGTCCAATAATAAAAGGAGATCTAATGGACATTTGTGGATTCATAACCTCAACAGACTTGACTTTGTTTTGATGATCTTCTATCGAGGGGAGATCTAATGTCACCTTATCAGATCTTCATCTAAGGAAGTTGAATTTCCATTGTTTGAAAGGCATGTATTTATGCTATCATCCACTTGCACTATAATATCTTCTTTAGTAGGAGAGGTTTTAGGAAACAAACAGACAAGATTCTCATGATGCTCAATGATTGGTTCCTCTAACACCAAAATGTCTTCTTCACAAATAGGAGAGATGTCAGGAGAAGAAAAAAATTTATTGTCATGATTTTCCAATATTGTATTCTCTTTCACTAAGCTAACCTCACTCATAGGAGGGGTAATGGGATAGGGATCAATGAAAAACAAGAAAAGAGGGGAAATGACTTCATATTCGTATGCTTGTAACAAAAATTTCTTAGAGTAATCAACAAGATCTGAAAATAGAACATGAAGTATGATAACAAGAGATTTTTTTAATGAGAACATGATGTAAAAATTGTCCCACAGATTTGAAATGCAACAATTTTTCCAAATTTTCAATAAATCAAGAAAAATGACACTTTTCTTGCACATTTAATAACTATTTTTCAAAATTTCAAAGTACAAATTTACCAGTAAAAACAAAAGGAAAATATAGAGAGAAAAATGCATGTAGAAGTTTGTCAAGAAACCTATATAGGGGTTGGTTCACCCATGGGTGAATGAGTCCATGTACAAAGGTTTTAAAAATTAAAATATGATTTTCTAAGTTGTTGTTTATGTTCACTATTTCAGGTTGTAGAATGTTTCCACTATGACACATTTTCCAATTTTTTTTTATTAATGTGAATGAAATTTGATGACAAAAAGTGAAAAAAATGACAACTTTTTGAATGCAATTTTGATTCAATTTTTAGATGTAAACGATTGAAAGAAACTTTTTAATGCAACTAATATGAAAACTGTATGCAAGATGAATGCAATATTTTTAAATTTTTATGGTTTTGAATGATGCAAAATGCAATTTTGAAACCCTAAATGAGATGCAAAAAAGATCATGTAAGACCTATATCTAGGGTTTTAGAGACTTCCAAATCAAAATCTATGATGTACAATGTTGGGTTCACCAAAATGAAATGGTGGAAAAAGGGGGGATGAATTCAATCAATGTGGAATGATGAAATTACCTAGGATTCAAACACACCTTTCCCTAGTTTCATTAGAAAGAGAGAAGATCACAAAGGGATAGGATTGACTTTCAACCTTAAGGTGAACCAACCCTATTTTGGACCTTGGATCTTTTCTTTCTTATTGTGGACACCGAGAAAGTAACCCTTCTACTTTTTCTATCTTGTTTGGGTCCTCCTTGTGACCTAGGCTTAGTTGTTCCTTGATTTAATGTTGCAATATGGTCAACACATTCACATTAGGTCTTGGACCCTTACAAATTAAAAGAATTCAAGTGGTGCCTTACTTAAGTGTTGTAACACATTTTCACACTTTTCTAGGACCTTCTTAATATATTTCACATGAATAACCTCTTTTTATCACTTACCAAGCCTTATTTCAAAGTGTTGTAACAAACTTTCATGCTTTTCTAGGCTTTTCATCAATGATTTGATCCTTTCTTATGTTTAAATGGCCCCATTATACACTTACAGGCCCTACTTGAGTGTATTTTTGAGAATAGTCCCATTAAACATCATTTAATACACTTTAATTTCTGACACCCACTTAAAATGCTTAAGTGGGACCAAGTCGCCACTAGGGGTGACGTAGTCCCATTTAGCTCAAAAATCAAAATTATTTCAAAATTTTGGCAATATATTATTTTCTAAGCCTTGAGGTCAGCCTGTGATGTGGTATTTTTGGGAAATTTTGTATAATCATGTATAAATATAGGGTTTTCCTCTCATTTTCATTATCCTTAATCTCCAACACTTTCTTAATTTTCTAATTAAGCAATCAAGTGATTTTTGCATTCAAGCATTTTGTCTACAAGAGTATTCAAGCACTTTGGAGCCATTACTTGCATATCTTCATATTTCTACTTCAAGGGTTTGGTGATTTGTATCATTTCATGTTTTTCATTCATCATTCTCTTTTCATTTTATTTCATTTTCAAGGGTTTAATTACCAAACCAAGTTTTGACCAAGGCAAACTCCTATTCACTAACCCTTAACACTTTTTTCCCTCTTTGCATGTGTTTTATAGGTCTTGTGTGCATATTTGTCAAAGAGAAAGGAGTGAAAAGTTGTCAATAATTTTTCAAAGTCCTTCAAAGTGGTCAAAACCCTAAAAGAAGCTTGGAGAACACCTACAGGTCAGATTCTTCAAATTCAGATCCAAAAACCTGTCAGGAGCTGAAGTACAGACCGAGAGCTACAAACTACATCTTTGAATTTACCAAAATATGGAGGTGGACTAATTTTCCATCAATGGTGAATAAGTCCCACTACTAGGCCTGAAAAGTGGTTTCTGCAGTTTTGGATACCCTTTTGTTTGAAACCTGTTCTGGCATAATTTCCCTAAAATGGGACTAAGTCACCCAGCTTGGCATAAGTGTCCCAGTTGGCTCCAACAGTGATTTCTGCAAGATTCCAAAGCTCCTCTCCCTCACTTTCCAGTTCCCAGGTGCACCTCTTCAGTTTCATTAATTTATATTACAATTTGTTTGCATATTTAGTTCATTTTGCATATCACATTGTGTTTTCAAACATTTTACGTTTTCTTAGTTTTGCATTCATAGTTTATCTTCTTTATCACTTTCCTACCTTAAGAAAAATCTCCTCTGACATATTTCAATATCTATTGCATTGGAATCTCATGGAATTATTCTTGAGTGTGAACATTGCGAAATTGGATTCCTCTTCCTTCATTCCCCTTTTAGGTGTGGATAAGAGTTGTGACCCCATTTTCTTTGTTCACACTTATGAAAAAAATGACTGATTTTCAATGTTTTATAATGATTTAAAGTGCATTGGTTAAAATAATTATATGGCCTAACACTTGAAATGCAAAGTTATATGATAATAGAAATGAAAACAAGAATTTGTAGGCATTTCTAAGAAGGATGTGATGGTGTGCACCTGTTATAAAAGTGGGTTTCAGGGCTTGTAGTAGGATTGGTTCACTCTTGGGTGAATGGGTTCTTGATTAGGGCTTCAAAATCAATTTTTGTAGTCCTCTGATCCCAAATCTAACCTTTTGATTTCTCCAATTTTGATTGTTAGAAAACCAAAAATAAAAATTGCGAGTTTTTGTAGCTTGACAACAATGGTGACAATTTATGCAACTTTGCAAAATTGCTCCTTTGATCAACTTTCAATCATTCTTCACCTATAAATTTTCAAATACAAAGAGATAAGCAAAAATGTTTGTTTTTGGGTGTATGGGGGTTTTCCTTAGTCAAACCCCTTGTTTGGTAATTAAACCTTGATAATGAAATAATGACAAAATGAAGGAATTGATGAATGAACAAAGATTGTTACAACTCACCAAACCCTTAATGGCTTCCCTTATAGGATTGAAGTCAAACACATCACTCTAATACTTGGATCTTGCATGAATTGGCTTGATTGATTGATGCTTGAATGCTTGCTCGAATTCTTGAAACCTACATCATAATGTTAGCTCCAAAACATGACATGAACACACATGAAATTTGACATGATGATATGATCTTGATTGATACTATAGATGACTGATAAATCTACTCTTCAATTCTCTTAACAATAATATTTTCTCTTGGGATTGATCTTTTAAAGTCTTAGTAATGTTGCTTAGATTTGAATTGATAAAATAATTTTTATAGATGTTTATCTAATTTCTCAAAAATTAGATTCCAAAAGTTGACACTTGAAACTTGAATTTGAATAATTAAAATTCCACCAAAAACATATTAAAATTTGGGTCCTAAGACTTTAAGGGGACCCATTTTCCCTTGGGTGAATGGGTCCTAGGATCTAATTCCATGAAACTCAGTTTCCAAGGTAATTTAATTAATGTTGGAAATTTTTTAATATAGGTTTCCCTTTTGGAAAATGAGAATAATAAGGCTTTGGAATGCATAATTTGGTCAACTAGGAGATTAATTAAGTCCAATAAATCAAGGGGATGCAAACATAATGTGAAATTGTAAAGGTATAAAATTTCCTACACTACAATTGGTACACCATATTTCCCATCTCAACTTCAAGGTACATCATCTATTCCATATCTAATCAAAGATATGCCATCTATCCCATCTCATTCAAATATTGATGAAATTCCTAATGTTGAGAAAAAATTACCTTTGAGAACACCTCCTAGAATTTTGTGTAGAAAGCCCAAGTTTTTGATTGATATTAATGAGAATATTTTGTAGGCAATGGATGATAAGATTCCAAAATATACTTGTAGAAGATATGCTAATAATATTTGGAGATTGCTCTTTGAATAATTAAATGAAATTGAAAGATGTCAACTATTTGTTGAAATGGTAAGAAATATAAAGTATAGGTCCATTATGAAGATTCTTGGGTTGAGAACATCAGAAGCTTCAAGTGAAATCTATTGTGAAGAATCTAATGAGTGCATATGAGAGTGTGGGTACCACCTCATGCACCAAAGATAGTAATGTCACATGACATGTCATTACATAAAAAATAGTAAGTAATCAAATGAAGAAAGCTCATATTAGAAAGATAAGTCAAGCATTGAGAATAAATAGAAAACCTTTATTGAGAGTCGTTGGAAGGAGCCAAAGAATTGAGGGCATTGATGAGAATGAATTATGGGAATTCTTGAGGAGACTACTACAAAAAGATAAACCAATTGTTAAAGCATTGAGATCCCTAATTGAATAATTTTGGAAGAATAAAACAAGGGCATCTGTGAATCAAAGAGATGTGGTAAGAAAGAGAATTGGTAACCGAAACCATGAGCCACATCCAAAGCATTTTTTGGATATGAGTTAAACACATTTTTTTGGTAAATTTCTAGAGATGTATCATCAAGTTAAAATTTGTCAAATATTTTTTAAAATGCTAAAGACTTTCTATGTCAAAATAAATCATACATGCACTACTTGTTGTTGTAGAGTACACATTGAGTTTTCTAACCATTTTGATGTTTATTGATGTATCTGTTTATATTTGTATACTAACAATGTTTTGCAAGACTGTGACATACATGCCCCACCTACATCTTCAAGATATTTCATATCAAAAAATTTATGTGAAAGAGAGGAAGGCCAATTATTCTACAAGAAATTATGCTTGGATGGCACATGTCAGCATTGTGGTGATTTGCAATGTATGCCAATTTGTGAACAAATGGAAAGTACACATACGGTTGGAAATGAATTAGTATAATTTAGCAAGTATAAGATAGTGGCATACAATATGAAAGACAATAAAGAAGAAAAAGGGTGTGATTTGGTTATTGAAAATATTTTAGTGTATCGGTTTATGTCTTTATTTCGTGATAATATAGTGTATGAGTATGTAAGGCATACCCATAGAGCTTGATGGTTGGAATTTCAATTCAAGTTATGTAAGGACACATTTCCACTTGGTAGCATTTTTTCAGTCATTAAATTTTTAGAGAACTACATACAACCATAATGTGAGGTGCAATCATATTATTACAACTCCACACAAGTTGCTTTATTTGTGCACATGGCATTCATTCATACCAATGGCAGTATAGAGGATGATAGAAAGATCATAAGGGAGTATCATTTTTATATCAGTTCTGATCACACATATTTTATAGAGTTTGTGCAAGGTTTCTTTTAGGTGTTCTACCATGATTTGGCTAGAAGGTGTATATCATTCAGTGAGCATATCATATGGTCGGACAGTTATGCATCACAATTCAATAACTTGTAGATGTTCTATTGGTTGAGCAAGATGCATAAGATTGCATGTGTTCAACATATGTGGAACTTTTGTGAGGTCGGGCATGGAAAGGGGGAGCATTATGGTGCAAGAGCATGTATCAAAAGAGCCATAGTACGAGAAGAGCTAAAGTATAAAGACAATGTAAAGTTGAAAAATGCAAAATCAATTATCGAGTGGTGTAATACTTCAATGGGTCCAAGTAATGAAGGTAATTCTTCAGCTCATAGAGTTTTTTTAGTTGATAGATGATACTAACATTGCAAAATATGAGGATTTTTGTACATTGACATGATCAAGTGAGATACAATCTTTCAGAAGCTCTAATGCAGGTTCATGGAGTATCCATATGTGGAAGATGGCATGATTTTTTTCTTCATGTATAGTTCAAGCCTGGAATGAGTGTGAGTAAAAGGAGTCAGTTGATGAATGGTTGTTAAGATGTCTAAGCCCACTTGACACGTATTGGCTCCGAACGATATTGCAAATGACACAGATGGAATCATCGGTTGAATTTGATCACATATCAGATCTAGTTCAACCGGGTAATATATCTACTTACATATTTTTTGAAATTCCTAATGTTATCTTACTTTGTAGTGTTTTTGTAATGTTGAATAAATTCATCTAATTTTATGCACATATCAATATAGAGTATGTTTATGCAGTTATTGTAGATGAAGACAATGAAGAGGGAATAAATTATTACTTTTTTCATTGCGTCGAGGCTAGAAAGAAATTGGACGCCCCAGTTATAGATGGAGAAAACATCAAATACCCTACAGGATCGGTGGCTGTTACTGGAACATGTCATAAAAGGTACCCAATTTAGAAGTCTAATGTTTGGATATTTCAAGACTTTGACATGCATCAAAAGATTCTTCATTACTCAAACCTTGTTGTGGCATCCAATGTTCATTTGATCAAATATGTGGGTAGAAATTTGAACAAGAACTTGTGGAAGGCGTGTGAGTCTAACCATGAGGCAATACTTGACACAATAAAGAGTAGAGCAGGCCCAAATGGTTCATTGGATTGATTTGTAAGTATGTACATTGAATTTGTAAAGTCATGTTATTGATCACTTTTTTTTTTAATTAAAATATGTATCAGTATCTCGTGTTCTAAATACTATGGAAATGAGAAAAAACATATATTATAAAGTTTCAATTTTTTAAATCACATTCTTTTGTATATTTAAATCTATTCTTCATTCTAACTCATATATTGTAGTTGATAGTTAGACTATATTAGTGGTTGTAAGAGTATTAGTGTTTCTTTCTTTCTTTGGTCACATTAGAGTATATTAGTGTACCATACTCAACACATGACTTGGTCATTCTTTATCTACCCTTTGACTACTATACTGCTTTAACCAAGGTGATTGCATTAACTTCGTTCTCCTTGCCACTTGTCATCTTCCTTGCTTACCCTCATTGTCTCATGGCCCATCCTTTATAGCTACCCTCCTTTATCCCTTTGACTGTTGTCCTCCTTGACCAATATACCTGTCATCTTCCTTGCTGCCCCTCCTTGTCTCATGGATTATGGCTTACTGGTGAATCTATAATTATGTGTGCACCCAATTTGAGGGGCATGTAATCCCTATTCCATTTATATAATTTTTTGATAATATAGATTGTGGGTATTGCATTGGTTCCAAATCCACAGCAAACCAATACATCATGATTTCATGCTTAGTTTTTAATATAAATTTATACTTGTATAGCATGATTTCAACTTCAAGATTTTACGTGACTTCATATAGGTATATATTATGGAGGCCACACCAATTACAACTCCATCACAACCATATACATCATGACTTACATACATAACTTGCATGGTTTCATTGGGGTGCAACTTGGTTACATTTTTATATCTCCACCTTAGAATCAAACTCAAACCTAGACTCAATTTTTATATGGCTTCATGCTTGTAGCTACCATTGGGGCCAACTCAATCATAACATCATGATTTTTTATCCCATCATGATTCCATTTCACAAAAAAGAATCATAGACCATGTGTAACTGCATTATATCAACAAAATGCATTTTACATTAGTGGTATAGAAACATATATCATTTGTATGGTGTGCCTTCAATCACTTCTTATTAAATGGACCCTTGAGTGATCCATATTGCTAACCTGTATTGTATTGTTCCTCCTCATAAGTACTATTAGTACCTCTAACTTCAATCATTGCTTATGAGTTATGCATGATCACAGTCATTGACAGGGCAACAATCTCATGAATTCCATATGAATTCATGAACATGATTATAAATTTTTTACCTTTGTGATGAATTTAACCCTTCTTCAATGTTGTCCTTTGATCATGATTTGTCCTTCTTTGTGATGCATCTATGCATGCAGTGTCAAGTTGCAAGGTCGCATAATTTTCATTTAGTTCTTTGTGCGACCAAACTGATAGCTCCAACATGTCTGGGTCAGGGGGTTTATGCTAAACAAGTTCATGTTTTGCACCTCAACATGCTGGATTGTTCCAGACTACATTGTATTGATGATTTCTCATTAGAGCTCCAAGTGCAAAAAAGTGGCAAACTTTGACAAGTTCTTTCTCAAAAAAATTGGCATTCCATCTAGAGGTACAAGGTCATGTAGGGTCCTTCTATAGTAACCTCTCTCAATTTTTCATATCTCCAATCCATTTACCCGTGGTGACACATTTTTAGTTGATGGAAAAAGTGTCAAATGCATGTAGTGTAAAGTGCAAGGTGGCATAAATTTTTTTCTATTCGTCATGTGACTAAATTGATAGTTCCAACTTATATGGGTAGGTTTATGCTAGGAAACATCCTATTTCACACCCCACATGCCGGAACATTCCAGGCTACATTGCACTAATGATTTCTCTTAAGAGACCAAAGTACAAAAAAATCAACAAAATTTAAGGAGATCTTTCTTGAAAATCATGCCACTTACAACCATTTCATTTAAAGGTAGAGGATCATGTAGGGTCCCTCTAAAATAACCTCTCCCAATTTTTGATATCTCCAATCCATTTTCCTGTGGTGACAAGTTTTCAGTTGATGAAAAAACATCAGATGCATATAGTATAAAGTTGCAAGGTGGCATTAATTTTGTTTTGTTCATCATGCAACCAAACTGATAGTTCCAACATGTTTGGATGGGTAGGTTTATGCTAGAAAAGGTCATATTTCGCACTCCAACATGTTGAAATGTTCCAAGTTATATTGCATTGGTGATTTCTCTTAAGAGACCAAAGTGCGAAAAAGCAAAAAACTTTGACGAGCTCTTTCTCGAAAACCATGGCACTTACAACCATTCTTTCTAAAGTTCATGTAGGGTCCCTCTATAATAACCTCTCTCAAATTTTCATATCTCCAATCCATTTTCCTGTAGTGACAAGTTTTCAATTGATGAAAGAAGTGTCAAATGCATTGAACAAAACATTGCAAGGTGGCATAATTTTCTTTTTGTTCATTGTGCGATCAAATAGATAGTTCCAACATGCTCAAATGGGGTAGGGTTATGCTAGGAAAGGTCATTTTTCTCACTCTAACATGCCAAAACGTTCCGGGCTACATTGCACCGATGATTTATCTTAAGAGACCAAAGTGCAAAAAATAAACAAACTTTGACGAGCTCTTTCTCAAAAATAGTGGCACTTAAAACCATTTCTTCTAAAGGTACATAATCACGTAGGATCCTTCTATAATAAATTCTTTCAATTTTTCATATCTCTAATCCATTTTCCCATGGTGACAAGTTTTCAGTTGATGGAAAAAGCGTCAGATGCATGCAGTATAAAGTTGCAAGGTGGCGTAATTTTTGTTCTATTTTTCGTGCAACCAAGCTCGGGCTTCACTACTCCTACATGCTTTATGCTTGGTAGAGAGCGCTTCTCAGCAGCTCTTCCTGCTGCTGCCCACCCTCTCCTCTGCATTCATTAGTAGAAAGAAGGAACTTTATAGGCGATGTTGGTCTCGTTCCTAGTAGGCGCTTTTCTCTCAGCAATTCCTCCTCCTACTATTTCAACAGTTCTAACATGTCTGGATGGGTAGGTTTATGCTAGAATAGGTCCTTTTACATGCCCCAACATGTCAGAACATTCCAAGCTATATTACATTGGTGATTTCTCTTAAGAGACCAAAGTATGAAAAGTAGCAAACTTTGACAAGCTCTTTCTTAAAAACCATGGCACTTACAACCATTTTTTCTAAAGGTACAATATCATGTAGGGTCCCTCTATAATAACCTCTTTTATTTTTTCATATCTACAATTCATTTTCCTATGGTGACAAGTTTTCAATTGATGGAAAAAGTGTTAGATGCATGCAGTGTAAAGTTGTAAGGTGGTGTAATTTTCATTATTTTTGTCATGCGACCAAAACGATAGTTCCAACACATCCAGATGGGTAGGTTTATGCTAGGAAAGGTCCTATTTTGCACCCCAACATGCTAGAACATTCCAGGCTACATAGCATAAGTGATTTCTCTTAAGATACCAAAGTGCAAAAATGCAAAAAAAATTGATGAACTCTTTCTCAAAAATGTGGAACTTACAACCATTCCATCTGAAGGTACATGATCATGTAGGGTCCCTCTATAATGACCTATCTTAGTTTTTCATATCTCCAATCCATTTTCCCATGGTGACAAGTTTTCAGTTGATGGAAAAAGTATCAAATGTATTAAAGAGAAAGTTGCAAGGTGGCATAATTTTTGTTTTGCTCATTGTACAACCAAATCGACAGTTCCAAAACATCTGAATGGGTAGGTTTATGCTAGGAAAGGTCCTGTTTTGCACCCCAACATGCCAGAACATTCCATGCTACATTGCACCAATGATTTCTCTTAAGAGATTTCAAAGTGCAAAAAAGAAGCAAACTTTGATGAGCTCTTTCTTAGAAACCATGGCACTTACAACCATTCCATCTAAAGGTACAATATCAGGTAGAGTCCCTCTACAATAATCTCTTTTAGTTTTTCATATATCCAATCCATTTTCCCTTGGTGACAAGTTCTTAGTTGATGGAAAAAGCATCAGATGCATGCAGTATAAAGTTGCAAGGTAACGTAATTTTCATCTTGTTCATCATGCAACTAAACCGAAAGTTCCAACACATCCAAATGGGTAGGATATGGTAGGTAAGGCCCTATTTCACACCCCATGCTAGAATGTTCTAGGATACATTGCATCGACAATTTCTCTTAAGAGACCAAAGTGCAAAAAAATAGAAAACTTTGACGAGCTCTTTATCAGAAACTGCGATACTTACAACCATTTTGTCTAAAGGTACAAGGTCACGTAGGGTCCCTCTACAATAACCTCTTTCAAATTTTCATATCTCTAATCCATTTTCCCGTGGTGAAAATTTTTTAGTTGAAGGAAAACACGTTAGATGCATGTGCAATGTAAAGTTTCAAGGTAGCGTAATTTTTGTTTTGTTCATCATGTGACCAAACCAACAATTCCAACATGTCTTGATGGATAGGTTTATGCTATGAAAGGTTCTATTTTAAACCCCAACATGTCGAAACATTCTAGGCTACATTGCACCAATGATTTCTCTTAAGAGACCAAAGTGCGAAAAAATAAAAAACTTTGACAAATTATTTCTCTGAAACCATGGCAATTACAACCATTTCATATGAAGGTACAGGGTCACGTAGGGTCCCTCCACAATAACCTCTCTCATTTTTTCATATCTCCAATCCATTTTCTTGTGGTGATAAGTTTTCAATTGATGGAAAAAGTGTCAGTTGCATTCAAAAGAAAGTTGCAAGATAGCCTAATTTTTGTTTTGTTTGTTATGAAGTCAAACCGATAGTTCCAACACATCAGGGTGGGTGGGTTTATGGTAGGAAAGGTCCTGTTTCACACCCTAGCACACTAGATTGTTCTAGGCTACATTGTACCAACACTTTATCTTAAGAGCCCTAAGTGCCAAAAAGTGGCAAAATTTGTTGAGCTATTACTCAAAAAATATGGCACTTAAAAATATTTTTTCTAAAGATATAAGGTCATGTAGGGTCTGTCTACAATAACCTCTCTCATTTTTTCATATATCCAAGTTGTTCCATCGTGGTAAAAATGTTTTAGATGTTCCAAAACGTGTTAGTTACATTTAGTAAAAAGTTCTCAAGAGGAATTGTTTACAATCTTCATCTCATGGGGGTAAATCGACAATTCCAACATATTTGGGTGGCTATAGAATAAGTCCACTTTACATTTTTTGGTCAACTTAGGTGTCTTTATACTCTTATGACTAGATTATCTACACCAAAGAACTAGTCTCCTCTATTGATTGGACTCAATGTAGTCATAAACGTTTTGGTCAATATAGGAATACATTTTGTTGAGATGAAAGAAAGTGTGGGCATGAAGAATACCTATATAAATTTAAAGTAGTGACCAGTCAACTAGAGTATGGGTACTTGAATATACTTGAATATACTTGAATAAAATTATTGGAAACATAATGTAAATTATTTACATACTTTGTCTTGAATAAAACTTGATTCCATAACTATATGCCAAAAATATGGCATCCAGGACCACAAACACATAGTGGTGTAGGAAAAATAATAAATAACCAACAAATATAGGTGAAATGAGTGTGAAGATCACCATGAAACAAGTTAATGAAAAAGGCCAAACACAAAATGCCAGTGGGAAAATTAAAAAGGTAAAGGTACGTCATGATAAAAATCTTCACATCCTCATTGTCTTCATTTTATCAATACAAAAAATAATTAGGAATGAATGGGTAAAAAGGCATGCTATTTAATAAAGTTTGATAATGCTTACAAACAATAATACATAAATCTAAAAATAAGTTATGAAGCATGGAATACACTTGGATTTTAAATATTTTAAGTTTAAACCATCTACAAATATCTATTGAATCTTGCCATTGTATAATGGAGGTAACATATTATTATCAAAAACTTGAAATCTAAAAATATAATCCTTAATTAGATCTTGTTCTTTGTGTTTTCATTACACACTTGAGAGTTAAACATATTAGCATGTTTTGAAGAACTTCGTTTATTGTAAGGAAATAATAGAGGAACATTTTTGTAAGTGGATTGGAATAAAATTTGAATCATTTATAGTTACATCAAATAATTACTCATTTATTTAAACAATAATTTATAATGCAAATATGGAAACCATCAATAAAAAAGATATGTATTAACCAAATAGCCATATAGGCATACATCAATATATGTCAATATAAGTATAGCATATATACAAAAAGTCCATATAGGCTTACAAGAATGCCATATGGGCATACAATGTCACGTATATGCAATACAAAATATATGTTCAAAAATCTCATATAGGCATACAACAAGGACCCTAATAAATAGTCATTTCCCTCTAGGTGAAGGAAAAAAATCACGAGCATCCTTTTACTATTGGGGGGATGGAGATGTGTATGATGGTGGTCTACTTCGAATTCATTCACTAGAAATCCTATTTAATTCTTCATGGAGCCACATCTATTATAATAAAAAGTATAGACATTAATATATAGAAATTATATTATATAAAATAAAATATTTAACAAAATAATCACTTATCACAACCAAATGATCTCTATCCTCATTCACACCAACAAAATGCCCACGCTCTAGCATTGCAAAGCCCTGTAGCAACCATCTAGATAGAAATTAAACTAAAAATGAATTTAATCATTTAATTTTTCAATAATAGAAAACTAAAACAACAAATGTAATTTGAAATTTACTAATTTTCCTCATACCTCTATCAAAGACATCAAGCTCACTATTACTGTAGCGATACCATGCTCCACTTTCCTATCAATAACAGGAGTGTCTACTTGCATCATTTGAAAATAAAACAACATTATTCAATTACCAAAACTAAAAGAGTGATGTAGGTCATGGCTTATAATCTATGATATAGTCAATAAAATTTTGAGTACTTATTAAACTATATATTACTTCATATTAGTTTAATAGGTGGAACTACTAGACTATTGTGTTAGTTTTAGTCTAGTTATGAATCCCATAACTATAGTGAATATGACATAACAAGGGGATTTATTATATCATGGCTAGATTAGAGTTTATATTTTACCATTGCATAGTGAATACTTACTTGAGAATGTGATTTGGTTTTGTATAGGATGATATTTATTAGAGAAAAGGAAATACTATTTTGAACCTAATAGATTTTCATATGAATACCATTTCAGTATCACAACTTAAAATGTATGAGAAATATAGGATTATGTAGTATTTAGGGTGAGACGTAGAGTATATTTTGGGGTATAATTGTGTGATCGTAAACATGAAATACTATGCACCATGTTTTGATTGAATGAAAACTTCACAATGTATCTTCACTAGTTAATAGTGGCCAAGGGTAAAGAAAGAGTGTTCAACAATACTTAGCCATCAAATTATTATATATATTTAACGTGCTATATAATATAATATACTGTTGTAAGGGATAAATAAAGTTCATTGGGATAATGAGGTAAATAAACATGTATCAAATCAAAATATATCAAGGAATGGAGAGTCATGTTAGAAATAAAAGTTAATGGATAGATGATAGTTTAGCATTATTAAAATAGATGAATGTTGATTTTAATGAAGATAGTGAAGTTGATGTGTCTTAGAATGAATAGATGTTCTACATAGTCATGTATGTGGATCAATGTCATATAGGGTTGGATTCAATGAATGATCAAAATCATACAAATTGGTACTAGGTATTCAATTTTTTCCTAGACAATTGATTACGAGTTTTGATGAAGAGTTACAAATAACATAATCACATAGAACAGTTAGGTTCAGTCAATGGACGTCCCAAGAGATAATATAATAAAGAGGTCTATAGAAAGTGGATAATTAATTAACACCAATAGCCTATATTTTTGGAGGTCAACAACATGAACAAATGAAATTCATAGATTATGAAGTGCATAACAATCTAAAATCAAATTAATTAAAAAGTACAAAGCATACTTACAAACTATCTACAACCTTCAAGTCTATAAACATTATTCAATTATGAAATACATTTTTTTATTTTAAAATTAAAAATACTCTATATTACCTAAGTGAAACTTCAATGATCACCTTCGTACTACTAGGTGTTGTCGTCAAAGGTCCAAGATTAACCTATTCAACATTAAAAATGAGATATAAGAATATCATTCATATAATGTTCAAGTATTCACATGTAATATTTATAATTCTTTACTAGTTACATACCTCTGCAGTAGACATTGTCATGTAATACACAAGTGGAGGACTGCTACAAACAGGGTGAACACTATGACCCTAAAATTTCATTATAATTGAATTCAACTAATTTAGTTAATCTTGCATTTCAAAAATGAAATTTAATAAATTAAATAAAATGAAATTGCTGACATTTACCTATCTATCAAGGCTGAATACATCATTCAGGAGAGCATCTATCATCACCATCTCATCAGCTATAGATGTATCCTAGGAACATGCATCTTGACTATCCTTAGGATCATAAACATAGAGTGACCCACAAGCCTGACATAAATGAGGTGGAACTCGACTCCTCGAAGGCTTGCACCCCTCACCATGTGCTAGAGGCTGAGTATGTTGTATGAGGCTCTAAGTGAGGGAACTAATCAATTGCAATGTATCCACCACTTCACATGCTCATACACTAGTCTAGCAAGTGGTCTTGTTAACTGTTGTGTGCTAGTACGTGGCCCCACTTTGTCTTGTGTAGAGCCCTCACCTCTACCCTAGAACTCCCACATGTCAAAATAGTTTGGTATGTTATTGAGGAAAAACTCACAATAGAGTTTCCTAAAAAAAATTGTGGTACCTCATTTTTGTTGCATGGAGGATGGTCAAAAACCATCCACCACCTTTCCCAAAAATAGTTTTTTATCCCTTGGTGGTTGCACAAATTGGATATGGAACCTATTGCATGCAGTATGTAAGGGTTGATTCATTTTATGGTTTGTGAATAGTGCACACTAGTCATCTTTTGTATTTTTTCATCTTTAACTTGTTTATATAATAATTTGTTAGCATAAAATTGTCTAAAATCTTGTCTCTTCTTAGACCAACTATTTATTTTCTTACTAACTAAATCTACATGAGATATTATGGATTGAAGTGATTGAAAAAACACGATTCTATGTGAGGTTGTGCTTGAAGGATCTCTCAACCTTGCAATTAACTCCTCAATTTATTTTTTGTTATTTCCAATTTTCCCCATCAATTTTTCTTATATTCCTGAAGCAGGATGAGGAATTGTAGGAGTTATTTGTTGAGGCTATTCTTCAAGAAGGATTTCAGCATGAGGTAAATTAGGATTTTGAGGATTTGGGGGTGCATTAGCATTTCCTAAAAAATAAATAATTTTACATCAAAAAATATATTATATCTACCTATTTAATACCAAATTCACACACACAAAAAAAAATTTACTCTTTCGACCTCCCTGACGTCATGGCGACATTTTCACAAAGATTTGGTGAAGAAATTGAGTGATTTTGAGCTTCCTAGAATGTGAGCACATTATGCAGGGTTTGTAGGCCATGGAGGAGGGTTTGAGCAACTGATAAAAATGAATAAAATGAAACTTTTTACTTTTTTTTTGCTTAAATAAACAATCATGTGAGTGTGTTATAATGCACTTGTGTTATGGCTTTTTTCAAGTTTAAAAGTGGGGTGGCCACTTTTTGGCCCCCATTTTTATGCACCCACCCTCATGCATGAGGCTGCATGGAGAGATGAAGAGATGAAGTGGAGTGGAGTTTAATTCACTCACTAAATTTAACAAAAGTCACTAAATTTAGAGGAGTTCACTATTTTTAGGAATTGATCACTAAATTTAGTTTGGTTTCTAAATTTAGGGTTTAAAAGAATAAAGATAGAATTGGATATAATTAGCAAATAAATAATTTTTTTAGAGGAATGTGTAAACTAAAATAGAAATAATTTATTTAATTTTGGAGGAGTAATTAGCTAATTAAACAATTAAAAATTATTTAATTATGTGGATAAGAAGAATGAAAGATATTTAATTAAATAATTATTTAATTATGTGGATAAGAGGATAATTAGAAATTAATTAAATAATTAAAAATTATTTAATTAAAGGTGATGAATGAAAATGATGAAATAATTAAATATGTAGTAAATGGGTTAATTTAATCAAATAATTGAAAATTATTTAATTAATAGTGATGAAAGGGGTGATGAGGACGAGAAATGACGAATTAGAAGAATGCGTTAGACATTTTTAATTGTCTACAATAACATTCAAAGGTTTTAGGACAACTTAGAAAAGAAGAGATTGGTTGTGGTAAAGGCGGATATAGGTGGTTCAAATAAAAGAACCATGAGCCAAGCCATGCCCAATGCCATGGACCCCATAAATGTTAGATGTTAGTGTCTTCAACAACTACTTACAAATAACTCATAAAGAAGGGAAACCATTATTGCCCTCAACAACATACTAGACAATAGTGTTTGGTCTTCATTTTTTTGTCTTGTTCACTAGTCTTACTTTCATTTTGTTGTCAAGTTGTCACTTTATAGTCATCCCCTATCTCTATCACTCTTCCTTGTCAAACAAGCTAACCCTTAATGATCATTTCTAGTTTATTTTAGTTTATTTTACTGTACAAGATTTATATGACTTTTCAAAATCCCAACTTTTATCTTATATTAAAAATAATTATAAAATTACATAAATTATTATTAAAATGAACATAAACATTTTAATTACTATAACTTATATTCAATTAATAAGTATCATTTTTGTATAATTTTATTCTAAAATATATACATAAATATCTTCTAAATTAAAAGTTTTTTAATATATTATACTAAATAATGTAACATTTACTGAATGCTTTTAGTGTTGTATATATATTAACAATTTTGAATTAAATTGGCAATGTTGGACTAGTTGGAGATTAATAAGAATGATTTAACACAAGTAAAGAAACATAAGTGCACTTAATAAATTGATATAAATGGCCGTATCTTAACGAATTAATAAGAGATAGAAAGAAATGAATGAAAGACAGAGAAATAAATGCATGAAAGACTGAGTGGCTAAAAAGAGACTTTCTTCTATTACATTGAATAGACTGGTCGCATTCTGCAACGTTGTGGGGCACAACTGGTGGCCATAACATCACACTGCATAATTATTGAACTGAACACTTGGAATAAAATCTAGTGACTTGGCAATGATTTGCCAAAGCCAGACAATTACTTATAAAACTTAACCGGAAATAATCTATGATAATAAGCCTGTCAATGTCTGAGACCTCAGCAATCAATCCATTGTCATGTTCATCAGCTGCCTGATGTTCATTGGGCTTACAATAGGAGACATCCCATCGAAAACTTCATCGACAATGATTCTGTTAGCCCTCTCACTGGGATGGTAGTTATCCCAATACAAATAAACATTTCTGTTTGGACACAAGTTTGAGGCCGGAGTGCAGAGCCCTATGCCATTGTGTGGACCTTGTCCGCAGCATGCATCTGAGAAATCCGTAAATCCTGACACCACATATAATCACAAGAATCATTAAGTTTTATGATGGGTAGGTTTCAAATGAATCATAAGTAGCGTGATTTCAGATGAATTATTTAATCAAATCAAAATTTAGAGTGTGTTGTTAAAGTTAGATAAGTTTGATAGCTGCGTACCGAAACGAGTAGGACTTTCAAAGACACCCATGCTCTTTGAATACATGTCAGCGAAGATAAAGACTTGAGCAGAAACTTCACTATTAAGTTGGTTTACAATTTCATTCAACTGTGAGTTAAATAATGAAGAGGCTCGCTGTAGATCTGGAGCGCACTCGCCATTGGTAGACCTCATTGCTCGCAATGCAGGAACGCATCCTAATGGCCCTGTTGAAGTTACCACCACCCTCCTTGCTCCCATGGTGTATAGTCGCTGCATTCATCCGCTTTCGTCAATGTCCACAAAACAATTTCAAACATGCAAATCTGTAAATTTATTCATTTTCTATAAAACTAGTATAAATATCTTAAATATATCTAGCTAAAAAATGTTGAGATAAAATTTTAATGTATCTATTCCATTTGAATGGATGTCTATCCTGTAAGAATGAATGCTTGTGTATGGATAGATGATAATGAATGGATGAAGAAAGAAAAATGACAAATTTTCTAATATCAATTAGAACTATTTTGACATATAAATAACAGTCAAATTTAAAATAAAAGATAAAAAAAAATTTGTTAACAAGCTCACACCAATACACTTCATCTATTATTACACTTCATCCATTACTACTGTCAAAATACCTCTCCGACATTAATTACTGCCACAATCACCACTTAGACTTAAAACAAGAATTTTACCCTGAGATATTTCTTGTATTCGGAAATGATAAAGCGAGTGTAATCAGGTAAATTGTACTCCAGAGATCTGGCTGAAACAGGTGTGAGATAGTAGTTATTGACGTAATCGTTTCCGCCGAGGGTAATGGAGAAAAGAGCCGTTTCGACAAGCCTGTTTGCTCGAGCAGGTCCAAGCATCCGCGTGATCCTGGCCTTATACTCATTAAAGTAGTCGAACTGCTGCCAAATCCTCAGAATATCTGCCTGCACACATAAGTAAATGTCCGCTGTCATTCATGGACGAAATCATCACAAGTAAGAACCTGACCACAATTGCAATTTTATAAAGAGTTCATACGAATTGGATTCCTGTGTCGTTGAGAATCCCAATGCCCGCAGACGCAAAATTGGCACCCCGGAGCAATGCGTCTCCACTAATGCCAGGTGTCAAATACGGAAGCGGGGGTTCTATGCCCAGCTTCATGCCTGCAATTTACCATTATCGTTTCAATTACGACTCAAACGAGAAGTTTTAAGTTAATCCCAAAAATTCAGTCAATTTCAGAAGTATTTTGCAATAACATTATTGAGTGCGGAAATCATATGTCTACGAGAATATTCTTACCAGTCAAGAATAAATGGAACAAAATAATGTGTGGATTATAGTATTTTTTCAAAAATAACATTTATAATTGATATATTTTTTAATTTAAACGTAGTTATATAGAATAAAATAGAATAGACAAATTCTAATGTTCACGAGACCAAAGACAATGGAACATCAGACCTCTAGAATATAATAGAAAAGATTTAATGTCCATGAGTGAGTCTTTTTCTAACGTCCATGAGTGAAAGATAATCTATGAGTGAAAGATAACGTCCATGAAAGATAATCTATGAAACAACAAACCCCATCATTCTAGCTTTCAGACTTACCTGAATGACTACTAAAAAAAACTTGATGATGAACTTCCTATTTTCCCAACCTTAAAACAAATCTTATAACTAAACACTATTATGATAAAAAAACATTCTTATAATCCAAAATATAGATCTATAAAAATTAGTACACAAATTCCAAGAGAACATTGTCAGAACAAGTAAACCAATGAGATATTTAATTGCCTACTTATAAAATCCGGTATGTTGTGTCCATTGGAAAAGCGCCCAGTAGCTCTATGAGTAGGATAATCTATCCCGTAGGGATAAGCGTCTGCTCTGGCATCGGTGGCAAGATAATTGTTGTTGCCACTGTCGACCAGTGAATCTCCAAACACAAGGTAGGCAGGCGCTGCGTGTACATGAGAGCACCATGAAATAAAAAGTAAAGCAACAAATGGAGCACCCAAGTAGACACCCATAGTCTTCTATTGATTCAGAGACACTTGGTGAATACCTATATGGTTAAAGGTATGAAAGATCGGGGTATTTAAAAGAAGGTTCAGAGCATCCAGAAGACTCGTAGCATTAAAAGTGTTCGTTTTCTATTACCATCACCAAAGTGCTGAATTTAACGCTTATTATTGATATGTGCTTATGGGATTGCGAAGCATTCCTCGTCAAAGTACTTTTAATGAGCACAGCTTGCCTACATTATCAGGCTGGAATAAACAGCCGGTACTTTTGTAGGTGGTGATCTGAAATTTCTTTCAATGGCTCTTGGGTAGTTCTAAGTTATAATAAAAAAGCCAATGATCATACTGTCTCTGTATTTAGTGATCACAAGCTTCATTGAGCACCGATTTATGGTAGACCGCGTACGATTATAGTTAAAATGATAGCGAGAAAGTAGGTTGGGCCTAAATATTGAATGGAGAAAGTAGGTCTAAAGTCTTGGGTGGGAATAATGGTTACCTAGGTGATCAAAGTTGTATCAGAGTTGTCAGTCTGTACAGTCTTAAACCCTGAGCTAAGTTTACTAGGGGCCCTAATATTTAAGAAGCCATCAGCCAAAGGAAGGTGGTATAACTGATAGTACATCTAAACTTCAATGGACATTTAAATACTCTATAGGTATCCGCCTCACAATGAAACGCAGGTAGTCTTGGTAGTAGATGAATAGGGGCCGATGAATAGTAGGTTATATTTATTATGACAAAAACAACTGTCTTTTTCCCAAATCTTGTTTCTGATTTATCTTATATGGTTTGTAATGATAGATTTTTTTTTCTGTCTTGAGTTTATTTGGGTCTGTCGACTCTCATGTGCTCAATCTACCTCTAAAGATGATGTTGACTAATAAGGACATATTCCACTGTACCTTTGCTTAACGGTCAAAATCTAACTACTCTTGGGGTACTCAATACGTAACTACTTTTGGGTTGCATTGAGTACCCTCTTCTTGAACTTGGGGAGTGTGGTGAATGATAACGTTATCATTAACATAAGGCATATTGCTTGCCTTGTTTATTTCTCGAGGAAGGATGGTCGAATGGTTGATTATTGTGTTCAATTTTGTTGTTGGATGTTGAACTATTAGTATTTTATCTTATCCACCATCGTTCTTTTCTAGGATGTATCTAAGAAGGGGCATGTTTTCTTGTATCTCATCAAAAACCAACTCAATTCAAATTTAAAAGTTCAAGGAGATAGGAAAAATAATAAAGGTGATATTTGTGAATGCTCATTGGATGTCTTAGAATAGTTTCGAGGGCTTTTCTCTTTCTATTTTTCTTTTTCAAATATTTTGAATAATCCTAAAAAAATGTGCTACTTTAAAAGAATGCAAGTGAATTTTATTTAATTCTACTATTTCCATGCTTTTCCAATTTGAATTGTGAATTAATTAACTACATTTCCTTTATACTTTTTCAAACAAAGTCTATACTATACTTTTTGTGTTTGTTTTCAATAGAGTTTTTCAAATCAATTTAATCTACTACAAGGAAAATAAAAAGAGTAATCTAAATCTCTTCTACCCAAGAAAACAACAATCAATCTAAGATAAACTAAGATGGAATAACAAAGTGTTATAGTTATTCGGAAAGAGTATGTGATTTGATTACTAACAAATGAAACTTTACCTAATAAAGTAAATGAACCTAGAAAAATATTTCAACTTTCTTGTGTGACCATTGTAAGTGTGTCCTTAGAAGGTCCAAATTTTATCCACAATATCTTCTCCTCTTCCATCCTTGGGGTACTCTAGTTGATGGAAAGGAAATATTAAGATTGCTTAGGAAGATATCATTAACTTTCTAGAGATAGGGATTTGGGATTAAGCTTTGTAGCGAGGCTTGCAATCTTCTAAAGGTGATCTAATGCTTGGAGAAGGGATGTAGAGATAGCCTAACATTTTTGTTATCATTTTTGGATAAAATCTTCTTTGAAATGGTTCAAATCTTGTGTATACAAAGAATATTCTCCTTTATGAATGAGAGAGGGGAGGTTTACATAGGAAAATAAAAGAAGCTAATAGAAAAAAGATCAAGCTAAAGAGGGAAATAAAGTTTAGCTTTAAAGTAGGGAAGAAAATATTATATCTCCTATTGTGTGCTTGTAGTGTCAAAAAATGTACTCTACATTTTCACTCTATGTTTGGGTCCCTTAATAAATTGGACTTAATTAAGCCTCTAATTGGCCTAATTACACATTTAAAAGCCTAATTAATCTCATTTTTTGAAAGGGAAACTTGTATTAAACAATTGCAAACATCAATTAAATTGCCTTGAAATTGTTGTGTCCTAGGTTTGGGGTCTAGGACCCATTCGCCCAAGGGAGAATGTGCCGCTCTTAAGTTTAGGAACATAATTTTTAATATGTTTTTGGTGAAATTTTTATGATTCAAATTCAATTTACAGTTGTCAGCCTTTGATGTTTATTTTTTGATAAATTAGAAAATTACCTATAAATACAAGGTCTTTTTATCAATTCAAATACTAATAATTTTGAATGAGTAAAATTATAGCAAATATTATTGTCAAAGGTGTTCCAGAGCATATTTCTCAATCATTTATTGCAACATTCAAGGTCTCAAGCATCATGTCAAAGTCATCTTCATTCATGCATGTTTTTGGAGCTAACATTGTGATGTAGGTTTCAAGCATTCAATTCAAGATTCAAGCATCAAGATCAACATCCAATCAAACTATTTCATACAAGATCAAGACCTTGGAGAGATGTGTTAGATTTCAATCCTTCAAGGATCTCCACTTAAGGGTTTGGTGAGTTGCAACATAGCATTGTTCATTAATCATTCCTTCCATTCACATTTCATTTCATTTCAAGGTTTAATTACCAAAATGGGGTTTGACCAAGGAAAAACCCCATCCACCAAAAATAAACAATTTTTTCCTCTCTTTGTGTTTGTAGATTTGTAGGTTGAAGAAGGATTGAAGATTGATCAAAAGTGCAATTTTGCAAAGTTGTCAAAGTTGTCAACATTGTCGTCAAGCCACATAAACTCACTTACATAATTTAATTCCAAATTTTTGATTGTAAAATTGAGAGGAATTAAGAGTATAGATCTAGGAGCAAAGGATTGTAAAAATAGATTTTGGATCCTTATAGAAAGACCCATTCTCCCTAGGGTGAATCTATCCCAGGAGGAAACTTTGCAGAGGATTTTGGTGATAGGTGCATAAATTCATAAACTTCTTAGATCTATTGGAACTTTGTTGATTCTATTAGATTATAGTTTTGAATTGATGATTCAAGTGTTACATTGCACAATTGGGTTTATTTACTATTTTTAGTTTTTCTCCCAAAAGTGCATTTCAGACTGATTTACCCCATCCTCATTCATAAGGAAAATAAAACGATCTCCATTAAGATTAACTCACCTAAGGGTTGAAAGTCAATCTTTCCCTAAGGGATATATTTTTCCTAATGAAAGTAGGGAAATAGGTACATTACCCCCATTCAAAGCCTACCTCACCTATTCTCCCTTCATTTCATTTTGGTGAGCTTAGATGATAACTGAAACATAGAAAAATAGGGTTTATCAAAATGAATTAACAAGATGATAAACCATTATGTTTTTATGGGGATGTTTCACTCAATTATGAGGGCTAAAGTACTTAAATAATAATCATAAATTAATCCTAACCATTATAGCAACAATAATGGAGGTTTTGAGAGGCTAAAACAGTGTGTACCTTGTTGAAAAATTGATGTTTTTAGGTCATTAAGGACTCATTCGCCCCAAGTGGCGAATGGGTCCCTATTAGGGTTTCTAAAAACTAACTTCTGGGTTCTATTCCTTGATTTTTTCACTTCTAGCTCCTTGGTGCTCAGTTCCTAAAAATCTCAAACAAATCCTGTAGCCTTATTTTTGTGTTCTTGCAATGTAGATGACAACTTTGCAACTTTTCAACTTTGACAACTTTTCTCCAAATCTTGTTCTCCACTTGATCTTCAACCTAAACACATGCAATCACACATCCAAGAGGAGAAAAACTTGTTGATTGTTAGAGAATAGTGGTTTTCCTTTGTCAAACCCCATTTGAGTAATTAAACCTTGTGATGAAACAATGAAATAGAAACATGAAACATGAAATAAGGATACCTTGAATGATGTCTTGGAATATAAATTTGCAAACTAATATGAAGTGGGCATGTAGAATGTAGATCTTGATCTTGAATTGGATATGAAATAATGCTTACATATGGATCTTCAATACTACATCAACACACTAGATCAACTACATGCTTGATGCATTATACCTTTGACATGATGATATGATCTTGAATTGTTGCAATGAAACTTCAATAATCTACCTTTGAATGTGCTTAAAATTCTCTCTTGATCATAAATTTGCTATAGTGATTGAATACTTGAAAGATTAGATGAAACTATGTGAATTAGCCTTGTATTTATACTAAATTTAAGGATTAACCTCAAAATTCAAATAATCTAAGCCGACATCAAATCTAGGATTGAAAATAATTAAAATCCCACCACAAATAAATTCAAAAAGGGGTTTCCTAAGCAAGGAGGACCCATTTTCCCAAAGTGGTGAATGGGTCCTGGCACAATTCTCTAGGACCAAGCTTTGGGGAGGTGAAATAACATTAAAAACCCACCTCAACTATAATAAAAAAAGGGTGTCCTAAGTAAGGAGGACCCATTCGCCCAAAGTGTCTAATGGGTCCTAGCACAATTTTCTAGGACTCCAACTTTGCCAATGTTACAAATGCTATGCAATATCATTAATGGGTGTCAGGATAGATCCTTGAAAAATACAATTAATAAGGTTGTAATTTGAATTAAAGGGGTCAATTAAGTTCAATTATCCTCAATTAATTAATGAATCCCTAGATTAGTGCGAAAGTGTAATAAAACACTTTAAAACACTCTGGATAAGGCACAATTAAGTACATTTTATCATTAATTATTAATTCCCATACTAAAAATGAAAAATGGTTACTTTTTTTTACCCTACATTTCCCCCCCACTTTAGTGAGAGTTTTCCCCCATGTCAAAATCATACTAAAGTAGACATTCAAGATGCTTAAGTATGTAGAAAGAAAAAAGATACATAGTCATACCCTATCAAAGAGTAAGAAAGACAAAGGAAAAAAAAACAAAGGATCAAGCACAATTGTTCCAACACAATGTGGAACGTGGTTGTTTGTCCAAGAAAAAGGATCAAGCTTCGATAGTTTGTCCAACACTATGTGGACCGGGTCTAGGCTATTTTTTGTAACATGTGGGTACTCACTTTGGGGTAGTGGAACCTCAGGCTATCCACTAGGTGAGTTATCCCAATGAGGTGGAAAATGAGAGAATCATATTAGCCTCACATACCATACCGAAGTTATCCTCCTGATAACTTCAATAGGGAACCACAATAATATGCTTTTGAATGTTATGTCTATAAGTTTTTGTTAAAAGGGATTTTTCTTCATTTGTGTAAGTCTTATTCTTAGGGAAAATCATTCCTAATGTCTCCAAGAGAGGACAAGCCAAAGAGTATCAAATCACCACTTATGGGATGCCTCGTTCACATCATGCCACCAAGGGAAATCATATTCTTAGAAATATCATAGTCTTGGAGGATGTCAAACCCAATGACACCACCAAGAAAAGGACACGTCACAAGAAAAAAGAAAATTGTGCCATGAAATATGCCAAAATATCGAAAGATGGCATTGATGTATGCCCCCACTTTAAAGCGGTTGCTAACACCATTACTATGAGAAACTGCTTTAAAGTAGCCAATGTTTTATCTTTAGACATGAGAGCTTTCCTCAAAAAACCCTATACCAAGTCATATGTTTTTGAAATAAAGCTTACATCATGAACAAGGAGGGAGGGGTTTCCCCCAAAAGTACAATGCTAAAACTAGAAAGAAAAATATGTCACATGCGAGCCAACTTAAGGCATGCTATCCACATCCCAAGCTTTCTCTTATATATACATGGAAGGTGATCACTAGCCAAAAGAGACAATCAACAAGTGACATACGAGGACAAGACTACCTAACCCCTTACCCCCAATTAGTGCAGGAAAAGGGTGAGCCAAGGATAGATAATGGTATGTTGCTCCTTGCAAAAAGGAAATGATTTTGAATTAATGTAAAACATGCAATAGTGGGTGTACGACAATCCTACAACTATTACATGGCAAGGAGCAACAATTAATATTATTGATCATAATGAGTAAAAAAAGTATCAACTTGATACCTATCTAATGAGATACTCTCACATGTAGTTGTAGACGCTGAAAAATGTCCTAATCAATATCATACACTTAAAACATATTTACTAACATCATTTCCTCTTTAACCCATCTTCTTTTCACTTAATTGATTTAATTAGCCTAACTAATGAATTAATTGCATCATTTTCATCTATTGGCCTAATTAATTTAATTGGGTTAATTCATCTCTTTTCGTACTAACACTTCATCTAATTAAATAAAATAAATAAAAATATTTAATTTAATTCCCTAAGTCATATTTAATTTGGAGACCTATCAAAAATTGTAAATGGTGAAACCCATTCTCACTAGTTTGATGCTTTCAAATTTCAAACTACTATGCTATTGTTAGCAGCGACATTGAGAAAAATACAGATGCTATTGTGCTCACTATTCCTACTATAGAGTGACACCCATTTTCACTAGAGCAATGCCCAAATCTCAAATTGTGACACTATCATGTTCAACCATGCCCTACTAGGGTAAGTAATTTTATGTTTGTGTTTTCAACATGTGACTTAATTTCTTGGATTTATCTAACCACTGATGCATGCTTGACTGTGTTTTGGTTGTTAGACTAATATGGTTTTGCAGTATTTAAAGACATGAAGTGGAAGTGAAAAAATTCTCTTCTATCTCAAATTCTATAATTGTAACAAGCATTCGATGCTTTAGGGAAATTATAACCCAATTTCATGCTTTCTACTTTTTGCATTAGAAAATGCACTAGAGTTCAATTGGGTTTAAAATGAATGCTCAAAATTGGATAAAATTGAATCCTCACATCATCATTTTACTTTGGGCTTAAAATTAAACAAGGCAAACTTCATCTTTCAATTGGCGCTTAAAATGAACTCATCATTCCTTTGAAGGGTTAAAATTTACAATTGTTTGCTATGTTTTGTGATTTTCAACATTGTTAGTGGATGCATATTCAATTCTCTCGCACCATTTGGAGACCTTGAGAAACAAAAATATTCTCTAAAACTTTGTAAAATCACCTACATCTTTCAATTGGGTTTAAAATTGGACAATCATACTAGTGTGAGAAAGAGACATTGTGTGCCCTTCTTGCACTTTATGCAAACTGGGTGGTCAAGCTACAAGTGTACTCCCTCACTTTTTTTATCTTTAGAGGGATCTACCTAAGACCAATTTGAGGGTGACTCCAACCAGTTTTTCACTCAGGCTGATGGGTATGTGCAAGATCATGATGGGCCAAAAAGTGGTGATATGATGGGTATGTGTAGGGTATGTGGATGACGACTTTTTTTTTACCCAAAATTGATGAAGCAAAAAGGGTTTTTAAAGGAGATTCTCAACTTTCCACCAATATAAATTATGTTTTACTTTGAATTTATTAAATAATTATTATTCATTTTCTATTTGAATTATGACTAAAGTCATAATTGATAAGCTAATTGAAAAACATCTATAGCTTTCAAATGATATCACATTTTTTTAATATGAAACATGTGTCACATTCTATGCTTCGCATACTATAGGACTAAAAAAAATGAATTTCATGAATTTTTGACCAAGTTAAGGTGGTCAAACATACGAGCTTTTATATTTTTTAAAAGTTGTAATAAAAAATTCATAATTAATTATTTACTTAGAAAAAACTTACAAAAAAATATGCATCACATCAGGACATGAGTCCTCTACTTATATCTAAAATATTATAAAAAAATATTGTCATTTTATTATGGTTAGGGTGGTCAGACAAACACCTACTTCTAATTTTTTCCCTAAAATGTAAGTACTACTGCATTGAAATTTCAAATTTTCACCAAATAGATTTTTAAAAATAAAAATAAAACTAGTAGTTTAGAAACTACATTCAAGTTTCTACAGATTCTATTTTTACATATTTTTGAAATAATATAGATAACTTATTCAATTTTTTTTGTCAAGTTGCCTAATTCTGATTTTTCTAAATTTTTCGCCACTTAAGGGCCTATTTTTTCCATGATGATCCTACACATACCTTGATACATAAATGGATAAGACTAAACTATCAAGTCCTCATGGTTTGTAGGCCTTAGTCATACCATTTCTTTCAAAATGGGGTACTACTATAAAAAGTATAAGAGCCCCTAGTAGGATTGATTAAAATCTTTAGTGGCTTGTTGAATGCTCACAAGGTGGCATGTCCCCAATTACCCTTACTACAACCCATTTGTTTAGCAAGCCAAAATCCTAAAATATTTGTTGGTGCAAGAACGGTTGTTCTAAAATTGCCCCACATTTGTACTATTCAATTGTAGAAACAAAAAAAATCCTTTTAATCTCTGAATTTTAAGGATTTTGAAATTTGGTGGTCCCAAGAAGTGTGTGCCATGGAGGGGAGCTAGTGTCACCAAATCTCTAATTGTTCGCACTGTCTAGTGTTTGGAGAAATCCTAGTGGGGACTCAAAAAATATAGCTATTTCTATCCTAGGGTTGTAAATGATTGTGATTCAGTTTAACACTTTGCTTGGTTTCAAAATGATCCAAAAAAAAGCATTCACTATCATCCTCAAAATTTCAAACACTTTGGCTCAAATATGGACTTCTTGAGTTAGTCTTGATATTACTACTTTCCCAAAGGATTTATCCTTAGTAATTTCTAAATATCTTGACATTAATCTCAAATCCATATTTTCCCAAAGACAACATAGGAAATTATGGCTTTAACCTCATGATTTTCACAAAATGGACATTGTGAAAATTATGATGTTTTTGACATAAACATCTAGTTTGGAAACATAATCAAAGACAAGTGTTTATGGTAAAATCAATTCACTTAAGTAGAGATAAATTGACAAATGAACCCCACATGACTATTTGGAGACCAATTGCTCTCGTTGAACAACCCGATCTTCCAAGTGCTATAATTCAACCAAACTTTGAACTCATAAATGTTGAACAAACTGATCTTATTAGAAGTTTGAGAAGCTTCACTTTTGAAAACAAGGAAACAAATGCATAGTGGAGAAACACAACAACCATTTTAGAAGAAGATGATAAACAAGCTAATATTGAGGCTGGAAGGCCCACATTACCACTTCCCGCATGGCAATAAATATCTTCCTTTCTTCCATAAACTTAAACTACTTTCACATGATCTCATAAAAAATTAAGATCCCTAAGCCAAGGTCTATAGGTCCTCATTTTAGACTTAGGCATCTCACTCCAAAGCTGTCAAGAAACACCTTTTAGTGCTTCATAGAAATAGAGATAGATTGGTTAGCAAACTTTTATAGACACACTTCATGGTATAGTCCAGAATTATATGCATTCTTTTAGATTCAACATCCTAATATTTTTAAACATTATACCAAACTCCCATAAATGATTCATCAAATAGTTAAAATCCATAAAGGAAAATCTCTAGCCCATCATTTCAGACATAGGAATCATAGAACAAGGTATGGTCAAAAGTGGGCTTCAATATTTTACTACAATCGTTACACCTTGATGAGAAAATTTTATGCCTGAGCTAGGAGAGCTCGAACAGGTTTGAACATTCCCATCTGTCCTCTCATTTAAGTCAACATTGGTTTTCTAGTACTTGAACATTTTAGAAGTCTAGCATCATTCTCACTACCTTGATCTTGTTGAAACAAAGGTTCACTTTACTAGATGATCTCACACAAAGTAAGGATCCCCAAACGAAGGTCAACTGGTCATCACTTTAAGCTTAGACATCATAGTGCAAAAGAAATCAACTACCGCATTGAGGCACTCTACAAAAACTGAAACAAGTTGTTGATAAACTTTTATGAACTCACACTAAGGAAATATCCAGACATGTACATGTTCTTTATGAGCTAGAACCCTCACCTTTTTGAGGATCAAAATTTTTTTCTAAATCATTGAGTCTTTAGGATTTGAACATTTTATAGGTCTAGCATCATTCTCACTACCTTGGTCTTATCAAAAAAAGGTCCACATTAGGTCAACATTGGGTTAAACATTTCACTCACCCTTTCATCAAATTTCATCCTCCGCTTCATCTAACTTTGCAAAATTTTAAATACACCAACACTTTGGGACTTAAACATCAAACCAAATACTAACTTAGCTACTTTTTATGTGAAATGTATCCTATTCCATGCACTTAGTTAAGGTAGTTATCATATTTGAACTAGCTCATCTTGAAGGTCACAAGTCTACCCTAATGATTTCTAGGTTTGTTAGCATCCTTTATCCCAAGATCAAAACAACAAAACTAAAGTCAAAAGTGTTGTATTGAAACATTTGCAAAGATAACTTCCTACATCACTCATATTTTCATCCTACATTATCATCATTGCTCTTGAAATACTTAGAGTGTCCCTTTTATCGAGATTTGAGTCAACTAGAGAGTTCAAAAATTACAAAACTCAACACAACTCTCACATAGGTGACACAAAATTTATGGTAAAGATGAAATCACAACACGAGAATCATGGAGAAAACCAAAGTTACATTTACCTCAAGTGATCCAAATCCTTTAGAATTCCATCCTAGAAGTCATGTCACCCCATCACAACAACTATCATCTCCTTCAGGACCATATGATATTGAAGACGTCACAAATAACCTATTTTGAGCTTACTAGGGAGGAACTTCTGGAACACCAAGTCTTTGAAAATATAGCTCCTATCTCCCCAACATTTATAGCACAAAATTTAACGCAAGGTTTCACAACTCCATCACTAGGGCTAAATTAGACCTACATGTCTAGTCTTGCAACCAAACTTGCTAAATATTTTGGTCACACCTCACTATTTGCCAGTAGTACACTTGTGGGTACCCTTGACACTAATCCTCCACATCCCATCACTACTTGGACACCTACTTTTGGTGCTCCTCTTGTTCCTGAAACTCCAAAACAACTACACACACTACTTGAACTTCATTATTCCACCACCACTTTGACATTTCAGAGACACCCTTCTTCATCCAAACCTATGAGTACCACAAGTATGCCTTCTATCACACAAAGCAGTATAGACCAAGTATCTCAAAATAGCACACAAGGGCATGCTAATACTATATCATAGAATCAGCCCTCAACGCAAATAGGGACATCTTTGTCCAACCCTCTGGTGGGTTCACCCATGCCATCTACTATTTCCACATCATCCACCATCAATCCACCTCAAAAAAATCCCTTGGTTACAAGTTCTGTAAATCCTGGAAGTACCTTGATCACAAATCCTTTGTTTACATCTTTTGTACAAGGAAATTATCAAAACATAGGACAAGGGAATATTTTCAATCAATGGAATCAAGGTCCTAGTGTGTCATTTCCATTGCAAAATTTAACATCATATTTTCACATAGTCCCCTTTACTATGCTAAATCAATTGGGACCTCAAACATACATTCCTCCACCTCATTCTACCATATTGCAAGGAATATTAAACCAAGGGAACCACCTCTCACCAGCAATCTGCTACCCACTCAAAACATTAATATCCATAATCCTTCATAGATGTCTCAACAACCACCTAATCCCACATTGCAAGCACATGCCCTAGCTCTACAACAAGCACAACAAGCCTATCAACAAGTCGTACAACAACAAGAAGCACAACAAGAAACCTTAACAGCTCAACAAGCAGCCCTAGCACAACAACAATAGAAAGCAGCCTTAACACAACAACAACAACAAGCAGCCTTAGCATAAAAAAAACAACAACAACAAGCATCCATCGCACAACAAGCAACCTTAGCAGCGCAACAAGCCACACAAGAACAACACCAAGCACAACAAGAAGCTCTATTAGCACATCAATAATAGTAGGCCCAACAACAAGCCCCAATGGCACAACAACAACAACAAGGTCAACAACAAGCCTTAATAGCTAAAAAATATGCCTAACAACAACAACAAGGTTCCTATTATCCTCTTTTGAACATCATCAATCCAAACGCATTAGGAACATATTCATCACTTTCACAAAATCTCACACCATCATACACCCCATATAACTCATCTATTATCCCACCATATGTTCCTCCACCTAACCCACAAAATGATCTAACATCACAATTGAAAACACTCTCACAAGAAATGCAGGACAGGTTCGCATGGGCAAGACACAAAAACCTCATACAAAAAACTTGTTTCCTTACCCATTTGACTGAAACATAGCAATGATACCATTCCTTCCCAGTTTTGAAATCCCCAAGTTTGACAAATACAAAGGGAGAGGAAGTCCCATGGACCATATCAAAGAATTTAATATCATGTGCATGGAGGTGGCTTATAACAATTCATATCTAATGCACCTCTTCCCTCAAATTTTAATAGGTAATGCTATGGATTGGTTTTCTCATTTTCCTCCTAGTATCAAAACTTTTCAAGAAATTATTGATAAATTCATCGATCACTTCTCCTTCAATCTTGACATGGATGTTAGTCTAGAAGAGTTGTACACTCTTAAAAAAAATCAAGGAGAAACCTTCACTAATTTCTTACAACAATGGAGTCAAAGATCTAGTAAAATCAAGTGGCCTCTTCCCAAGGAAAAACAAGTGGGAATCATTATAGCCAACCTGGATCCAAATCTATCATTCCACTTGAAAATGCAATACATCACATCATATGACGAGCTTGTCCCTAGAGCCCTTAACATTGAAATATCCCTAATCTCACAAGGAAATACTCAAGCTTACAAAGGAAACCATCCTTCAACTAGTTAAAATGAGAAATCTCATGTATGGGCTAAGAACAAAAATGTAACAAACGGTGGTGTAGTAGACACTAAGGTCATACTAAGTGCTCCTAGACCCAATTACAATCAAGTTGCTAACATCCAACCAACTGTGCAACAAATGATACCACCTCAAAACAATCAGATCAGTAACACCAACTTGCAACAAAGGAAAATCGATAATAGGAACAACTATCCCAAATGCAAGTACACATAGTTATTGGAACCCATTGAGATGATCATGAAGAAACTGGTAGAATCAAATCTAATAACACTTCCTAACTTTGAAAACTATCAAGAACCACAAGAGAAGCCACCCTAGTACAACAAGCATGATTTTTGTGACTTTCATAAAATCAAAGGACATAAAACAACAAACTGCATGAAACTCAAGAATATCATCCAAGACCTCATAGAAAATGATACCATATCTGTTGAGGTACCAACTAGGAACTAGGATCTCAAGATATACAAGAATCTTATGTCGTATCATAACAAATCAAACAACAATGACAAAGCTAAGGATTATACCAATGTGCAGCATACCTATTCCAATGTATTGCCTCCTACGATAGTGTTATCACTATTGTCACCATCAAAGGAGCTAGTACAAAATGTGGAGTCACCAAATGACATGGAAAAATAATTGTTCAAGGAGTTGTCCCATCTTAATCTAGGATGAAATCTACGTTTCCAAAATCTAATCCTGTCAAGTAGAATCTCTTAGATCAACTTAAACAAACCCCCACATGGATATCAATCTTATAACTCTTAAGGTTATCACCTACACATAGGGAAATACTGGAAAAATCCTTGTCTAAGTCATTCGTTCCTGAGAACATTGATACCGATCAGTTTCAAGGTATGGTAGGACATATCACCAACCATCTTCTCACCTTCTCCAAGCAATATTTACCATCGCAACCATCTCATAAATGTGCTTTACACCTAGAGGTTTCCATTCATAAAAACAAGGTCAAAAGAGACTTGGTAGTGTTGGTGTGTGGCGACTGATCATGCTATACTGTATAGCCCATGGTATACTGTACACCCTGACATGTACTGAAAAAGGGAAAAATCAATGAAAAAAGAAAAATCAAATTTTGTAGAACCCAAAATCTGGAAGCTTCTAAGCTTGTTAAAAAGGGGTTCGGTTGGGTATTACAGTATGATGAAAAACATGATTATTTGCAAGATTGTAATAGGGTTTTCACTGGATAATAAAAGTATTGGATGGCTGCGGTTTGGTGGATGTAGCACAGATTGGGTGAACCACATTAAATTCTTTGTGTTATGATTATTCTGTGTGTGTTTTAGTTTCTAGGTTTATTAATTAAATCTGCATTTAATTGTTAGATATCTGCCATCTCTAACCCTAACAGGTAGATGGAGGTGTTGGTTTGAACATTTGTGCCCTGCAGTTGATCAAGAATCTAGGCTATTCAAAAGATACTATTGAGAAGACAAAAAGTACCACCATTAGGGCATATGACAACCAAGAACGGGTATCACAAGGAATCATTGCACTTCCAATCCAAGTGGGTCCTCTTATTATAGAAACTACGTGCCAAGTACTTGATCTTGATCTTCCCTATAACATACTACTTGGCTGACCTTGGATTCATGATCTAAAAGTTGTAGCCTCAACCTATCATCAGTTTGTGAAGTTTACTTTTGAACAAAAATAAATCACTATCCATGGAGATCCTAAGCCTTTCCACTATTGAAAGAGTCTTGAGGACAATTTTTACAAGATACCACAAATACCCAAAAATGATGGACCTACACCATCAAGCTCATTTATTGACTCTTCATCCCTAGCCTCTACCTCAACATCAAAAAATACCCATTGTAAAGAGTATACCTGACTTCAAAGCAATCATCCAAGATGATGGTTGTGGAAACTAAAAACTATTAAAAGACACCCTTGTCTTAGGAGAGTTACCTATTTCTCCTCAATCTCATGGGAAACCTACATCTAGCACCAAAGAACCAGAAATAATCAAGATGGCAGTTACTACCTTCACCAAGTGACGAGATCTGAATCAAGATGTCAATGAGGAAGATAACTTTAAACTCCTCTATCGAGATGAAAAACCTATTCCTGTTCTTCCCATGGAAGATGACAACAAAGGCCTACAATTAATGCAGAGAATGAGATATAGCAAGACTGAGAAGCTAGGGCAGAATGTGGTGCAGGAGCACCTAGATCTTGTAAATTCCTTCATGTGTTGAAGCCAAAAAATGATGTGTCAAGGATATGTAAAGAATAATTTGAATATATTAAATCCATGTAATAGGTCTAAGGTAGTCAAAGAGATGAGAAAATACAAAACTTGTGATATTGCCGAATATGTAAAAAGAAGAAAAAACAAGAATATTCAAAAGACAAAGAGGGATTTGATGATTATTTCTAACATTGAAGCTTAGGGATTGTGGGATGTTAAAAGATAGTGGAAAAGGGTCTCTAAATGTACCTTGGATCTTGGATTTTGAGTTTGGTTGGAGTGACTTACTCGATTGAGGGTTTGGAAACTTGTAAGGGAACTTGGTGTTTGTTTGCTAAAATAGTGTTTTGTGCAAAACAATGACAAAAGGAATTTCTAGTAGTTGGGAATTGTTGTATTCATGTTGATAAATATGTTTCAAAGTTTGGAGGGGAGTGTATATTATTTTGATCTTTTGGAATGGTGATTCTATGGTGTGTCTAGGTGGCTTAATCACAAGGTAGGCAGATATGATATGTATACTCCGATATATTGAGTTGATTCAATCAAAGTATGTTAAGCCTTGTGGCTTGAAGGAATAGTAACTGATTATTGACATTTTGATGATGCTTAAGAGGAAATGAATTTGATGAAGGATTTGGCATAAGTGTTTTGTTGCCTTGGAAAATGAGAACAGTAGTGATTGCTTGAAGTACCATGTAATTGCTGGGTTTTTTGAACACTAACTTGATGCCTTGAAGTTGTGTAGATTGGAAGATTGAAGAGTTCTTTTGTTGAAGTTAAGTGAAAAGTTGATGACCACATATTTGATATTCTCTTGATTCTATTTGGGATTGAAATCCCTTGAAGAAATGATGGTGTTGAGGTGTTTGGTTAGGATGCTTTGCATCAAATTGGTATCAGAGCCTGAAGATGCTCTGGGAAAGTTGATTTTTCTTATGTTGTTGCTGATAGTAGCTTGATATTCTTGGTCAGTTGTAGGTGCTTATCCATCTAAGCTGCACTGAGAAAGTCCAAGAGACTAGGGAAGAGTAAGTAGAACACCTAGGTGAAAAAAGTTGAGTTGTGTTGCAGTTAGAACATGATGGATTCCTGTCTGAAGAAGCACTGAAGAGTTGTAGCCTTGATGAAGGATAATCCACTAATGGGAGTAGTAGAAGTTGAAGATGCTAAGGAGAAGAAGTAGTTTGCAAGGACAACCCTGTGTCCTTAAAGGAAAATTGAAAGTGTGCAAGGACATTCCTATGTCCTTGGGTAAGCAAAGAGTTGGTGAGAAGATGAAAACAACAGTCATGTGTCCTTTTGGAAGAGGAAAAGATGATTGAGCACCTGATGAAGAAAGAATGAGAAAGGTAAAAGGAAAAGAAGTGGTAGAGATGGAGATAGAGATGGAGAAAGAAGATGACTAGAGAAAGCAAAGTAAATATGAAGAGAAGGAAAAGGAAAATGAAGATGAAGATGAAAAGAACAAGGCAGATTGATTTTTTTTGTGTAGGTACAAGTGAATATGATGCAATGTGTTTCCAAGGGACTTGGAAAGCTTTGTTGGTTTGTTTTATGGTGCAAGAGCACCTAGATCTTGTAAATGCCTTCAAAAGGCTAATTTGTCAAATTTGTGTGTTGAAGCCTAAAAATGATGTGTCAAGGCTATGTAAAGACTAATTTGAATATATTAAATCCATGTAATAGGTCTAAGGTAGTCAAAAAGATGAGAAAATACAAAACTTGTGATATTGACTAATATGTAAAAAGAGGAAAAAACAAGAAAATGCAAAAGACAAAGAGGGATTTGAAGAAATAGGCCATTCAAAGAAGTTGAAGAGATAGTTGTAACTATTGAGGAGAAAAAAAGAAAGTTGGAAACTTCTCTAAAAGGCTTGAAAAGGTCGAGCAAAAGGAATTCCATTGTATTCTTGAAGAAATATATTGAATAAAAGCACCTTGTTATAATTCTATGTGTTTCTTTCTGTTTTGCTAAAATTTGTATAACTTGTATGGTAGATGTAGGCCTTAATCTTTATAGATTCAAGTAGAACAAAGAATTATCTTTCATTTGAGTGTATTTAGAGGAAAATTTATTGAGTTTATAAATTGTTAGGGCATATTTTCTGAAGTTGAGTTTGTAACCCTCAAATTGGGGTTTCGAGAGTCAAATTGGATAATTTCCTCTACTCCACCGAATTAGGCTTTGCAGAATGGTGGAGTAGAGTGAATTAGGATTTTTTAGGGTTTGGTTATATTTTTTTTTGCAAGGAACAATAATACATTGAAGAAGAGTTGTTGCTACAGGGTATTTGCGGGGTTTTCCAAGCAAAAGAGTTTGCTACAATCAAGAGTTTGCTGATATATTTGTGGTATAGGCTTGTGAAAGGATTCTTGAGAATTTTTGGACATAAAAAAATGAGAATGAAGTAGTGGAAAATGTCTTGGAGGTTGTGGGTGGTATATCTATAAAAATCTCACTTGCTTGTGCTTTAAAAGCCTATAAACAAGGGTTTACTATTTAATTATATTGATGGGCATTTATTACCTTGAAGATTGATGATTTGTGAGTTTTTCCACCTGTATAAATATTTTTTTGGGGTTTTGAGTTATTTGGGACAGTTTTGAAGGGGTCTCCTTTGCAAATAAGGCCTAATTTACTAGCCTTTTAGCATGTACAATCAATTTATTGATGATTATTTATAACATTGAAGCTTAGGGATTGTGGGATGTTAAAAGATAGTGGAAAAGGGTCTCTAAATGTATCTTGGATCTTGGAGTTTGAATTTGGTTGGAGTGACTTACCTAATTGAGGGTTTGGAAACTTGTAAGGGAGCTTGGTGTTTGTCTGCTAAAATAATGTTTTGTGCAAAACAATGACAAAAGGAATTTCTAGTAGTTGGGAAATGTTGTATTCATGTTGATAAAGATGTTTCAAAGTTTGGAGGGGAGTGTATATTATTTTGATCTTTTGGAATGGTGATTCTATGGTGTGTCTAGGTGGCTTAATCGCAAGGTAGGTAGATCTGATATGTATACTCTGATATATTGAGTTGATTCAATCAAAGTATGTTAAGCCTTGTGTCTTGAAGGAATAGTAATTAATTATTGACATTTTGATGATGCTTAAGAGGAAATGAATCTGATGAAGGATTTGGCATAAGTGTTTTGTTTCCTTGGAAAATGAGAATAGTAGTGATTGCTTGAAGTACCATGTAATTGCTAGGTTTGTTGAACACTGACTTGATGCCTTGAAGTTGTGTAGATTGGAATATTGAAGAGTGTTTTTGTTGAAGTTAAGTGAAAAGTTGATGATCACATATTTGATAATCTCCTGATTCTATTTGGGATTGAAATCCCTTGAAGAAATGATGGTGTTGATTTGTTTGGTTAGGATGCTTTGCATCAAATTGGTATTAGAGCCTGAGGATGCTCTGGGAAAGTTTATTTTGGTTATGTTGTTGCTGATAGTAGCTTGATCTTGTTGGTTGGTTGTAGTTTCTTATCCATCTAAGTTGCACTAAGAAAGTCCAAGAGACTAGGGAAGAGTAAGCAGAACACCTAGGTGAGGAAAGTTGAGTTGTGTTGCAGTTAGAACTTGGTGGATTCCTGTCTGAAGAAGCACTGAATATTTGCAACCTTGATGAAGGATACTCCACTAATGGGAGTAATAAAAGTTGAAGATGCTGAGGAGAAGAAGTAGTTTGCAAGGACAACCTTGTGTCCTTGGAGGAAAGTTGAAAGTGTGGAAGGACATTCTGTTAGAAAACCAAGATCACCTACATGCAAGATGGATACCTGTCACATGCAAAAGATATGAAAAACCAAAGACAATGTTCTATAAACCTCAAAGTGTAAAATGCATTAAGAGAATCAATGATTACAAAAGAGATCAATCCTTATGAAGGAGATCAAGAAACCCTAAAAGGGAAACGCTAAATGAAACCCTAGTGTGCACACTTAATAATTAATAATTAATTAATTAATGTGCCTAAGTTTAGCTTAAGTAATAAAGAGGAATAAGTGACTTAATTAATTAATCAATATGATGTAATTAATTAAGCATAATAACTTATTACTCTAACACCCCCCCTTAAGATGAACTTAGGAAGAAGCTAAAACACTAGAATAAGATGCATGAAAGCAAAGATGGGTCCCTACAACTAGGCCTAATCAGGTACCCATTTAAAAATGCAAGAATGAGGTAGAGAAGGAAAAACCCAGTGGGACAAAACCCCCCTACAATGTGATGACATGCTGCAAAGAAGCATTGGAAGAACTCTGTAGAGTAACACTGGAACCACAATCTGACAAGCAAGGAAAGATATCTCTGTCTACAACTGAAACCAAAACCGGAATCAAAATAATGTGACAGCAGACCCGATGCCACAGAACACTCGAAAACTCCAAACGGGAACAACCCTGGAATCTATGAAGCAGCAAGCAATTATTGAAAGATGTATTACTGAAAACGAAGTGCAAAGATGCAAGATGCACTCTCCCAACTGCCAAAATATCAAAGTAATCTCCAAACAACCCATCAGGTCAAATCTAGACTAACTGATAAACCTAGGATAGATACAAAAAAAGTACATGGACAACAAAATAGATCTCCTCAATACCTTTCCAATGCCGCAAATGAGGCAAAAATTGGACATCGTGGCAAAAAGTTGAGCTCGGAAGCATAAAAAGTACATCTGACTTCAAACAGAAATAAATGTAGTAAAATAGAAAAATACTGTAAAATAAACTACACCAAATGAAAGTGCTCGGAACCAGCTTTCCGAAAATATCTCGTTTGCCCGATTTCGATACCGTATGCCCAAGTTATGACCAAAAGAAAAAAACTGCTCTTTTTAGGGAAAACTAGGGTTAGGAGGGGCAAAGAGGGCCAGCCGTACGCTGACGTCATGCTGATGTTAGTAGTTTGCGAGCTTAAAATTGACGGCCATCTGGCCGTCGGCGCAAAAAATCGCCCCCCCCCCCTCGGAAAAACTTCGCCGATGACCAGAATATGCGGATCTACCAGAATATTTGCTGGTTTGCTTGGAATAGTCACTATCTGCCGGAAACTCCATGAGGAATATTCCTCAGCCGCAGAGTTGATATGCCTTCTGGAATATGCTCCTCGAGCGCCAGAATATTGGAGCGCTGGCAGATGGGTTTCGCGGAGGTCATGGTCCCCATAGGACCGTCTGGGAACTATAGAGGAGCCGGCTGGGGGCTTGAGGGAGGCGCAGACTAGTGGTGTAGGGGTGGCCGAGTCTGGCGACGGCGGCGTTGCGGTGGCCACCTGGTGGCCGCCAGGTGGCGCGGTGGTGGCGCCTTCCTTCTATGCGGGCAACGCATGAAAATCTTTAAAAAATTCAATTTTTTTATATTTTTTTTGAAATTTTTCAAAAAAACGTGCCTTGATCTGTGTGCTGGGGAGGCTGTACGGTCCCCCAGACAAATTTTTTTTCCTCCCATATCAACTGCACCAAAATGGACTATTTGATAGGCGTTTCTAGGGTTTTGGGACGCTGCAGCGATGGCGATGTCCGTTTGAGCCCATAGTGTCCCGCAAGATGGCTACCCCAGATCTTGCGAAAAGATGCCTGTGGAAACCCTTGCACTTGAAACTCACAGAGAGGCCATATCTTCAGATCACAAAAAGCTGGTCTGGAGCTTTGATACCATGTTAGAAAACCAAGATCACCTGCATGCAAGATGGATACCTGTCACATGCAAAAGATATGAAGAACCAAAGAAGATGTTCTCTAAACCTCAAAGTGTAAAATGCATTAAGAGAATCAATGATTACAAAAGATCAATCCTTATGAAGGAGATCAAGAAACCCTAAAAGGGAAACCCTAAATGAAACCCTAGTGTGCACACTTAATAATTAATAATTAATTAATTATTAATGTGCCTAAGTTTAGCTTAAGTAATAAAGAGGAATAAGTGACTTAATTAATTAATCAAAACAAAAGTCTTGTGTCCTTTTGGAAGAGGAAAAGATGATTGAGCACTTGATGAATAAAGAATGAGAAAGGTACAAGGAAAAGAAGAGGCAAAGATGGAGATAGAGATGGAGAGAGAAGATGACAAGAGAAAGAAAAGTAAAGATGAAGACAAGCAAAAGGAAAATTAAGATGAAGAGGACAAAGAACAAGGAAGATTGATTTTTTTTGTTTTGCAGGTACAAGTGAAGATGATGCAATGTGTTTCCAAGGGACTTGGAAAGCTTTGTTCATTGGTTGTATGGTGCAGGAGCACCTAGATCTTGTAAATGCCTTTAAAAGGATAATTTGTCAAATTTGTGTGTTGAAGCCTAAAAATGATGTGTCAAGGCTATGTAAAGACTAATTTGAATATATTAAATCCATGTAATAGGTCTAAGGTAGTCAAAGAGATGAGAAAATACAAAACTTGTGATATTGCCTAATATGTAAAAAGAGGAAAAAATAAGAAAATGCAAAAGACAAAGAGGGATTTGAAGAAATAGGTCATTCAAAGAAGTTGAAGAGGTAGTTGTAACTATTGAGGAGACAAAAAGATATTTGGAAACTTCTCTAAAAGGCTTGAAAAGGTCTAGCAAAAGAAATTCCATTGTATTCTTGAAGAAATATATAAAATAAAAGCACCTTGTTATAATTTTATGTGTTTCTTTCTATTTTGCTAACCTTTGTATAGCCTGTACGGTAGATTTAGGCCCCAATCTTTGTAGATTCAAGTAGAACAAAGAATTAGCATTCATTTGAGTATATTTAGAGGAAAATTTATTGAGTTTATAAATTGTTATGGCATATTTTCTGAAGTTGAGTTTGTAACCCTCAAATTGGGGTTTTGAGAGTCAAATAGGAGAATGTCCTCTACTCCACTTAATTAGGCTTTGTAGAATTGTGCAGAAGAGTGAATTAGGATTTTTTAGGGTTTGTTTATATTGTTTTGTGCAGGGAACAAGAATACATTGAAGAAGAGTTGTCGTTACAGGGTATTTGTAGGGTTTTCCAAGAAAAAGAGTATGCTACAATCAAGAGTTTGTTGATATATTCATGGTATAGGCGTGGGAAAGGTTTCTTGAGAATTTTTAGACATAAAAAAATGAGACTGAAGTAATGGAAAATGTCTCGGAGGTTGTGGGTAGTATATCTATAAAACCCTCACTTGTTTGTGCTTTAAGAGCCTATAAACAAGGGTTTACTATTTAATTATATTGATGGGCATTTCTTACCTTGAAGATTGATGATTTGTGAGTTTTTCCACCTATAGAAATAATTTTTTGGGTTTTTGAGTTATTTGGGATGGTTTTGAAGGGGTCTTCTTTTCAAATAAGGCCTAATTTAGTAGCCTTTTAACACGTACAGTTAGTTTATTGATGATTATTTCTAACATTGAAGCTTAGGGATTGTGGGATGTTAAAAGATAGTGGAAAAGGGACTCTAAATGTATCTTGGATCTTGGAGTTTGATTCTAGTTGGAGTGACTTACTTGATTGAGGGTTTGGAAACTTGTAAGGGAACTTGGTGTTTGTCTGCTAAAACAGTGTTTTGTGCAAAACAGTGACAAAAGGAATTGCTAGTAGTTGGGAATTGTTGTATTCATGTTGATAAAGATGTTTCAAAGTTTGGAGGGGAGTATATTGTTTTGATCTTTTGGAATGATGATTCTATGGTGTGTCTAGGTTCCTTATTGCGAGGTAGGAAGATTGCATATGTATACTCTGATATATTGAGTTGATTCAATCAAAGTATGTTAAGCCTTGTGTCTTGAAGGAATAGTAACTGATTATTGACATTTTGATGATGCTTAAGAGGAAATGAATCTGATGAAGGATTTGGCATAAGTGTTTTGTTGCCTTGGAAAATGAGAACAATAGTGATTGCTTGAAGTACCATGTAATTGTTGGGTTTTTTGAACACTGACTTGATGCCTTGAAGTTGTGTAGATTGGAAGAATGAAGAGTGTTTTTGTTGAAGTTAAGTGAAAAGTTGATGATCACATATTTGATCTCCTAATTTTATTTGGGATTGAAATCCCTTGAAGAAATGATGGTGTTAAGGTGTTTGGTTAGGATTCTCTACATCAAAATGACAATGGTTTACTGGAACCCATCATTCCTAAGAAATGAATAAAGAATCTTGGCTTAGGTTGTACTACTAGCAAGGTCACACTTATTGGTAAAGGTATTTATGCTAAATGAGTTGAGGCTTCCTCTTGGTCACCTACATCATGTGATACAACCATAGATGACTTTCCCCTTGATATTTCTGACCTATTTGAGAACAAAACCCTCTTTATGATATCACTAACATCCTTTGTATCAAACCAACCAATTGAAATATTCCTAGTATACCCACAACTTATTGACATGGACCAACAAGGACCACCAATTCTAGACTTATTAAAAAATGATGAAGTGATCTTAGAATTCATGGGACATCGAGATAACTTATCATGGGAAGATCATGAATTAGGATTCAACATAGAGCTCGATATAGGGGCATACTATAGGGAGACAATTGAATCCTTTAGTTGCAAAATAAATGAAATGTAACTAACAGTGGATTTTTGAGTGAAAACCATTAGTGGCACTCTTTGGTCCCAAAATAGTAAAAATAAAGGATGCATATGATGATGAAAACCTCTTTGAGGTTCCCAAGGATGAGGGATTTAGTCTCCCCCTTAGTGCAATGCATCCAGAGAAGTCAACAGTACTAGCAGAAAAGGCTACTCTAGTCAATGTGTGAACAAAAGAAGCACCTAAGATCACTTTTTATGTTTAATCCATGTTGGATGAAGAAAAAAATAACCTAGCAACATTCCTGAAAGAGAGAAGAGCTAACTTTGCATGGTCATCTACAAATATGTTGGGCCTTGATCCAGAAGTGGTTGTACATCACTTAGTAGTATATCCTAATACCAAACCAGTTAAGTAGAAATTAAGGAAGATGCACCCCCAGATAACACTCTTGGTTAAACTAGAATTACAAAAGCTTCTTGATGTTGGGTTCATCCAACTGATAGATTATCCTGAGTGGGTTTCAAACCTAGTACCAGTCTCAAAACCCACTAGGGGCATCAGAATATGCACTGATTTCAAAGATCTAAGCAAGACATGCCCAAAGGATGATTTCCCTCTTGCCAACATCAATCTCATTATGGATTTAATAGCTAGGAATGAAATGTTGTTGCTCATGGATAGCTTTTCAGGCTACAATCAAATCATAATCGTTAAGGAGGATCAACGCAAAACTTCCTTTACTTGTTTATGGGGAACCTACTACTGGAGTGTAATGCCATTTGGGTTATAGAATGTAGGAGCAACCTATCAAAGAGAAATGACCCTCATCTTTCATGACATGATCCACAAAACTATTGAATATTATGTGGACAATATTTTTGTAAAATCAAAGAAGAGAAGTGAGCACATACAAGTCTTAGGACCTATCTTTGATAGGCTTGAAGAATGCAAGGTACAACTGAATCCAAAAAAGTGTGTGTTCGAGGTCACAACAGGGAAACTTCTTGGCTTTATTGTTTCACAAAGAGGGATATAAATTGATCCAACAAAGGTAAAATCCATCCTAGACATGGAACCACCGTAGACATTGAAGCAAATGAGAGGATTACAAGGAAGATTGCAATCGATCAGAAGGTTCATAGCCCAACTACTAGATAAGATTCATCCCTTTTCACATCTCCTCCATAAAGGGATAACTTACAAGTGGCATGAAAAATGTGATAAATCTTTCTAGTAGATCAAGGATTATCTACTAACATATCCAGTATTCATGTCGCCGATATCAAACAAGCCATTGATCTTTTACATCTCAACAACATTAGAAACACTAGGAGCTCTTTTAACACAACATGATGAAAATGGAAAGGGAAGAGCCATATACTACATCCAAAAAACCTTGGTAGGCTATGAGATGAATTATTCACCCATTGAGAAAGCATTCCTAGTAGTAGTTTTCACTTCACAAAATTTTGGGCACTACATGTCACAACAAATGAAGCTCATCACGAAGATTGATCCATTAAAATATTTGTTATCCAAAGCAACCCTCACAAGACAAATGGCTAAATGGGTAATGATCTTGATAGAGTTTGACATAGAGTATGTGGGTCACAAGGAAATCAAAGGGAAAGTGATCATAGACTAGCTAGCGGAAGCACCCATCTATGCCAAAAACCCTTTAATATTTGAGTTCCCTAACAAATCAATGTTCCTTATTAATCTCATAGCTCAGTGGAAGATGTACTTTGATGGATTTTTCACCCAACATGGATCAAGAGTAGGCATTCTTTTCATCACCCCCCAAGGTGATTGCATCCCAAAGTCATATAGGCTATCATTTCTATGTAACAATAAAATTGCTAAATACAAAGCCTTGATCATGGGTCTTAGGATAGTAGTTTAGTGGTAGATACAAGAGATGAAAGTCTATGGAGACTCACAGTTGGTTATCAACCAAGTCAATGATGACTATCAAAATAAGGATGAAAAGCTCACTCCTTACAAGAAGATGGTGGAGAATCTCAAAGACCTTTTTAAAGACATAACTTTTGAGTAGATTCTTCACATGAACAATAGAGCAATAGATGCCATGGCAACAATCAAATCACTATTAGACATGCCAAACAACATCCCCCAATGTGAATTCTTGGTAGAACAACTTCTCATACCAACTTTTGAAATCCCTAAATTTGAATTTGTGTGTGTCATTTCTAGTCCTAGATCCCCGTGGTATCATGACATCTTTACTTACCTTAACATAGGAACCCTTCCATTGGATATTACCACAAACCTTAAAAAGAACTTTGTTAAGAAGGAATCTCGATTCATGATCCTAGGTGATACCCTTTATCGTCAAAGCATCGAAGAGACATTACTATGATGTCTTAACCGAGAGGAAGCCTTAATTGCTTTAATAGAAGTACATAATGGCATATGTGGGTCCCATTCTAGCGGTATGACATTAGCTAAGAAACTATTGATGATGGGGTACTATTGGTCAACCATGGAAAAAGAAGCTCATCAATATATGTGGAAATACATCCAGTATCAACAACATGGGGATTTGATTCATACTCTAGCTCAAGAATTGCAGAAAATTATCACTCCATGGAACTTTTTGCAATGGGGACTTAATCTCATAGGAAAAATCACTCCAACCTCATCCAATGGCCATAAGTTTATCATAACTGCCACTTAGTACTTTACTAAATGGGTTGAAGCCATTCCTATGACCTACATAATAGGGAAGAAGATAGCCAAGTTTATCCTAAATTACCTAATTTACCATTATGGTGTTCCACAAACCCTCATCTCAAACAACAAAAAACTATTCAAGAATCAAGATGTAAAGAAGCTATGCCAAAAATTCAATATCCAACACCGATTCTCTACCCCGTACAATCCCCAAGGAAATGGCCAAGTAGAAGCAATGAATAAAACTATCCTAAAAATCCTAAAGAAAATAGTTAATGAAGCTATTCATGACTAGCATCTACAACTAAATCCTGCTCTTTGGGCTTATCGAACTAGTATTTGCATGCCCACAGGTGAAACCCCTTTCTCCCTAGTCTATGGATCAGAAGCCATCTTTCCTATCGAGGTTGAGCTCCCATCATTGTGAGTGTCACTACGGAATATTATAATTAAGGAATAATACAGAGTGTCTCGACTGAATGAGCTAGAATTCTTAGATGAACATTGTCTTGACACCCTTAATCACTTGCAAGTTTATCAAAACTGATTGAAACATAGCTGTAACAAGATAATCAAATGTTGGTTGTTCTAGGTAGGCGATTTGGTCTTAAAACAAAATAAAAAGAATCCTCTAGATCAATACAACAAAGGAAAGTTTGAGCCTGACTGGTTGGATCCCTTTGTCATCACATCAAGCTACAGATCATGAGCATACCAACTAGGTGATCCCACAATACTAGTTTACACTTTCTTGAAGATCTTGATTTTTGTTGAAATCACATCTTTTTAGAAAATATAATGATTTAAGCCTTGAAAAGTTCCATTTAAAGGATTCCAATTGAAGAGGGTTTGATCAAATCACCTTAGATCAAACCCCCTTGGATAGAACCCTACAAGTTTTAAACCATACCTATAACGAAGTCTCCTTTACACCCATCAAATGCTGATAAAAAACCACTTTGATTTATCTTTTGGGGGATCAAATGAATTCATTTATTTGTTTATTTTGTGAGTATGTAGTCCTTATTATAAGCTTCCCAAAATTTATAATTTTAAATAAATTTAATTTGATTATTATATTTATTTTTTATTTCTTATGAATGTAGGTTTTTAATTAGAAATCAAGCTCTCTGTTCTACACATATGGAAAAATAGTAGATTATATTAAAAAAAAAAGAAAAATATCAGTGCACTAGATAATAAAGTCCTTGATCCAACAAAAAGAAAAATAATTTTGATACATACAAAAAAAATTATGTTGTATACGGTCCGCCTATGTCTTAATTGTAATTGGTTTGACTTTGAAACTTGATTAAGGAAGCAATATTCAATAAAACACCATGAAACCAAATGAAAGTGCTAGATATCGTAGTTACAAATATAAATTTGAAAAAAATAGAATTGTATCCTTCACGAAAAAAAAGTTATGTTGTATACGGTGAGTATCACTCCTTAAAAATGGTGTATATTGAAAAAAACTAGTTTTTGAAGGAGATGGAAAAAGAAGTGCAATCTGATTCCAAAAAATTTGAAAAAAATATATTTAGAATCTACAAAAAAAATTTTACAATTCACTAGTTTGCATCATCTTCAAATTCCTCGATTTAGGCACTATAGGTGCCCAAAAGTGAATATTTAGTTTAAAAAAATTAGTTCAGTGTCTAGTTTGGCAAAAATTATAAACCAGTATTGTGGGATCACCCAACTGTCAACCCTTGAAGGTGAACCCTTACAGGAGCCAACCAGCAACTTTCATCTCAAAATTTTGTATGCCTAATCTTGAAGGGTATAAATTAGAAAATAAAATAAAAAATCAAAAAATGATCAAAATCCAAAAAAATGGGAAAAAGGATTGAAAAAGTAAAGAAAAAAATCATCCTCTAGTGAAAACCACTTCAATGGCGCTTTGGCCAAGTACCTTGGTGAAAACTTGGCAAAAAGGTGCCTTGCATAAATAAAGCATTTGCATCTATTCTTTGACTCTTTTCCCCTATCATTCTTTGCATTTCCATTCATCCCTCATCCACATCCTTATCATGGCTTGTCATTGTAAGGAATGATGAACCCTTTAGCACTACTTCGCATATTCCCAAGTTCAATTTGTCATGCCTTTATCAAAGTAGGATAACATGTCACACTGGGGGCATTTCTTTATGTATCACAATTGGGTTCTTGTATATCTTGGGGTCATTGGACATCTTATCAAAAAATCCAAAAAAATTCATAAAATCTTATTAGAAAATACCAAAAACATTTTCAAAATCATGTATAGCTAAAATCCAAAAACATTCAGAAAATTGTAAAGGAAAATCCAAAACATCAAGAAAACATCAAAAACCCTAAAAAGGTTGAACATCACAAATTCAAAAAACAATGTCCTCTTATTGAACTACATCATCTCTGAGCTTGAACTTAGGAAAGGCCATCATTGATGTCCCCCTGAGACACCCTAGGTCAGTCCTTTAGAAGTCCATCATAATAAACTATCATCTTTCACCTGTTCCTATCTTCATCTTGTAAATGGGTTGAGTCAGTTGAACTATGTGCTCTCTATGTGTATAATGTAGGCAAGGCTAATCTATGATCGACCCTCGAGGCCCCTAGGATAGGTCTCTTAGGCTAGGTTGTTGGTTGTCATGAAAATCCAAAAACATCCAAATAACTCTTGTGAAAACCCCTAAACATTTGTAAAACCCTTGAAAACCTAAAATATTCAAACATTTCGAAAAAACCTAAAACATTTAAATATTTAGAAAATACAAAAACATTTGAAAAATGAAAATCCAAAAACAATAAAAAACTCAAAAGACCTAAAAAAGGCTCAAATATTCAAAAAACCCTAAACAACCTTAGAAAATTCAAAAAATCCTAAACATCTATATAAACTTTCAAAAAGACCAAAAATAGCCTCAAAACATTTCAAAATACCAAAAACATTGAAATATTTTGAAAAATCCAAAACCCATCGATCCCATCTCACTTTCACTTGCAATAAACCTTCACCCATAATAAATTGATCGTCGCCTTCAATCTTTGGTGAAACAAATAGAAAGCAAACATAACAAGTCATAAAGTGTGAACCCAAAAGTCTAAATCATAGGTAAATGCATTAGTGAAGTTTATAGCAAAAAATCATCTAAGCATCATCGTCCCAACATCAAACAACCCCCTTATCAACATGTCCAAGGATGTATCCTTCTTGTGAAGGACATCAATATCAGACATCACTTTAGCTAAACTTAAACTAGGTAGGAGCTAAAGATAACATTGACTGTTTTTCTTTGATCTTTTTCTTATGATTTATCTTAAATGACCCATTTTGAGGACCTCTCGATGATGTCTAAAAAAAATGATTTAGAGAGAAAGGAATGGGGCATCGATCATTATATTTTGTTTGTTGTACTTGTGGATACTCTTGTAAAATAATCTTGGTGCATACTTGCTTAGTTGTGTGTAGGAAGGTCATTTGGAGTATGTTGTTGACTATTGTGTATGTTTTGGTCCAATATATTCTAGGCTTCTAACTTGCATTCCAACAATGTTTCTATATGTGAAGGTGTGAACAAGAACTATTCTATCTGCTTGTCAAGTCAAATTCCATTACACTAGATACAACGTCATCCTGGTTATCAATACCTTGATGCATTGTGTCTATGTATTATATAAAACAATAAGGAATGATAGAAAATCCCAATCCCAAAGTGTGAGCATCTCATCCTACATTTTTCATTGTCTCGTCACCATCTCTAATAAAGTCTCAATGGATCAAAGACTTGTTGGATCTTTTGAAGCAATCATCATCAATGACCATTCATTCTTTATTCTTCTACCTTCTCTCTGTGCTAACATGGTATCATGACAATCAACAAAAACATCATCAAATTCATCCACCCTACATCCACCAACCATCAACATACATGCATCTCATAATCATAGCATAATCATAAAACATCCATTAGCATAATCATCAACATCCATCTCATGATCATTTCACATCATACATTCTGCATTCTCATTTGAGTTGTGATGAATAATACAAATTTGTTATTCTAATCATCTTAAATCATTGCATATCATAAGAATTTGCATCCATACATCCATATGCATACATCATCATCATAAAACATGCATAAAAAATATACAAAAGAAATGCATCCACATCATTTGCATCCATAACATCTGCATATCATAATCATCCATCCATATCATATCATGAAAAGATAATGAAAAAGAACATAACATTGCATCCATCCATATCATGGGCATCACATGTCACATAGGCATAAATAAAATGCATCCATATCATATCCATCCATACATGAAATAAAATAAACGCATCATAACATGAATAATATGTATCTATACCATATATATATCAAACAATGAGTGTCATGGTACAAAATCTAGATCAATGTATGAACATCAATCAAAAGTACAATATCCACAAGGCTATCAAAAAGGATCCCATGAGTGTATATCTGTGATAAATGATGGGGAAAAATAAAAAAAGTATCTATACGTCAAAAAGCTAGCCCTAGTGGCTGCTACCCTCTCTAGCTTGCCTCTTAGGCCAATCCTCTGCTCAGGGATGTGCATCACTACACTATGAAAAATTTGGTTGTTAAAGAGCCACTAGAACATAATGATGATAATGTTGCCTATAATATGTAGCCTCTATAACTACCTCTCTATATAACTATACTAAAACTATTCGACCATGAGTCACCGCCATCATAGTCTCAATCTATTGGCGTCGAGCAACCTCCTGATCTCTCTCAATGGTCACAACCCATACTCTCTACAATGCTTGATCTCTCTCCATTGTGACTGCAACCACCTACTGTCAAGCCTGGTCTCACTCAGTAGTAATGACCAAAACTTGTTGGTGGGCTTGATCCCGCTCACTAGTCAGTATTTGCACCTACTACTGCAACTACTATATCAAATTTTCTTGTGCATCTGGTGGTGGTGGTGGTACTCTGTGCTACTGTACTTGAGGTTGTACCTAAGGTTGTCCCTAAGGCTGATGTCCAACCAAAGGAGCCCCCAAAACCTATCCATCCTAGCCGTCTTGGCCTCCCTATCCCCTGCCTCTCGATCTCCCTCTAGGAGGAGCACCTACTAGATCTATCAAACATCTGGGAGGGACGAACCAAGCATCATATGTCAGAGTAGTCTAAGCTACTAGCTATCCATGATCATATGCCCAAGGCTAGGCCACCAACTGTCTAAAGCTCTCTACGGCCTCTAGAGCTAGAATGGTCAGTCCCCATGTGGGAACCTCTTTGGCTGATCTCACAAAAATGGCCCTATATGCATCGTCAGGTCTATCATGTACATATCCAAACTAATGAGCCACCCTTTTTGGTAAGTACCTCTCAATCACCATGTCCTATCAACCCTGCATATATTGGGTCTATATAGAAAAATACAACTATTGAATATCATCAAACCATGGTGGCATTTGAAGCTATGGGAACCAATGGAAAACTATCATGTCATCTATAACCCATCTCCAATATGAAATCCTTATCTATCCAGTGTTCTTGAGAGTAATGAAACCTCTATATCTCTAAATGATGGGATCATCCAGCTCCACATCTTCCATCCGAACAATCAGTTGAAGCATGAAAATGTGCTCCCATGCCCAAATGTGTAGTAGAGTCACCCTTGCATGAATAGCTCTCCCATCACAATAGAAAAAATCATGCAAATCATGATACAAGGAGGCTAGAATCACGGGCCCCCACACAAAGAATTTCCTATGTAGCATCTAATACCATGCCAAGCTTCATCCTAGGTTGAATCCTCTGCTACATCTATCTGGGGCAACCAAGCTTGAAATGATGGGATGATCAATCTAAAGGTTGGCACATGACCTTTGTATGTCTCCAAGTCAATCTAATATGTAACCAATGTAATTTGATCCATTTCCACGACCTTAAGGCATCGGTTGAATCTGACATCAACATCGTAAATCACGTGATCAACATGAATGGGAAAATGAAGAATTCGCCACACATCCTCCAAAGTAACCATTGCCTCACCTATCAAGAAGTGGAAGGATGAGGTCTCATTGTGCCATCTCTCACATAGAGTTGTCATCATTGCTAGACATGTCTGAATCACATACTCATTTATGACATACCATAGACCAATCTCTCCTAGGTGCTCCTAGCGCAACTCTGATAGATCACTTAATCTCTCCAATACAGTGGGTTTGTGCTCCCTCGACATTAATGGTGGGAAGACCTCCTACATCCATGAAGTGTACAGCCTTAGGAAATCATTGAAATTTGATGTTATTTGAAATTTCCCGCTCAAAAATCACAATAGCGTCACTATCTACAATAGCATCATTATATTCAATTTTCAAATAGTGATGCCCAATGCATTTAAAATTTCAAATCGAAAAGTGTGTCACCAAGCAAGTTGGCATCACAATTTAACTTCTAGCCTACCCTAACCCTAATTTCTAAATTGACAAGTGCATTTCCAAATAAGCTTGCATCACCATTTAAAATTAGAAAACCTAATTTTAAATCACAAAAAGTGTCACTATATAGTGACACCACCAAAATTTAAACTTTAAAACATAATAAATGCATCCAAAATTCAAATTTCAAATCAGGTTTCAAATCACATACCAGTGGTCCTACACCTAGAAGCCGCTGGAACTCTCAAACTCAGTCGGACATGTGCCTAGGAATCTCTCAACGTGCCATTTCATCAAAGTGTTAGAGCTCAAATCACAAGAATTCCTTAAGGTGTGAATGCACAAATGAATTGAAAATGACCCTTCTTGGCCTATTTAAGCTATAAAATTAGTGATTGTTTTCCCTAATTTAACCTTAAAGATGGGGTTATTATCATTTTCACCAATTTTTCCAATTTGAACCTATTTTTGGATCATTTTTTGTGTTTTTGGCATTATTCTTGCATCCCAAAGCCTTTTTGGACCCTTGGGGCAGCTTTTAAACCTTTATCAAGAAATCAACCCAAAATTCATTTTTTTTGCCTAATTTCTTGAGGGGGAAGGGAGTCAGCTTTATCCTTCCATTGGGG